>OZ023330.1:38668000-38693870 GCA_964007535.1 Brachyptera risi | reverse complement strand
AAATTTGATGTGAAGCTGAATAACATTTTGATACACATTTACGGAAATTCTCAGCTTGATCGGGTCAGCCATTTTGAAGAAAAAATATGAAATGTGCTACATTGGTTCCACTCGAAGCAGTTTTTACCCATTTATAACTAAAATGTTACCCAATTGGCGAATTTAGGCAAAAGTTGGCAATGAAGTCGACATACTATTACTTTCCGCTCGTCTAACAACGCGTATATAGCGTTTTCCTAGTATTGAGAAATGAACAAAACGAAAGACTGTTGGAAAAGTTATATCACCGTGCATGTTCGTGTATGATAGTGTAGTTCGATCGATTGGATTCTATTTTAACTGGAAAAAATGGGCTTCTATGATTGAATTATTTTTCCAGGAACGAACTCTACAGGTCAGACAAAGTGACCAATTGATAGACTTGAAAAGTTTCTGGACATTGGCATCATATCTGAGTGGACAATACTTGCTCCAACCATTTTCGTGATGAATAACAAAATCATTTTGAAACTGTTGAAAACTTCACGCACGTGAAAAAATGATATATATATATATATATATATATATATATATATATATATATATATATATATATATATATATATATATATGTATATATATATATATATATATATATATATAAATATATATATATATATATATTTATATATATATATATATATATATATATATATATATATATATATATATATATATATATATATATATATATATATATATATAGAGAGAGAGAGATATATATATACATATATATATATATATATATATATATATATATATATATATATATATACATATATATATATATATATATATATATATATATATATATATATATATACATATATATATATATATATATATATATATATATATATATATATATATATATATATATATATATATATATACATATATATATATATATATATAATATATATATATATATATATATATAATATATATATATATATATATATATATATATATATATATATATATATATTTATATATATATATATATAAATATATATCTGATAGGCCAACTTAGTGTTCAATTATTCAATTACTGTGGGTCTACCTTAAGAGTACATGTGGATCGATTCAGCGAAATATCAGTTTTTTGGTGATAACTTTTGAACGGTGAAAAATATCGAAAATGTAATAGGCGATGAACACAGTTGATTATAATAGCTTCAAGATAATATAAGTTAACTATTCAAGTCATGTCACATAACTGTCAAGCGTGGCACAGCTAGAAAAACACATTTTCCAGCTGTATACTGTTGACAGTTATGCGACATAACTAGAATGGTTTCAACTTGTCTTATCTTGAAGCTATCATAATTATCTGAGTTTCTCGCGTATTATAATTTTGATATTTTTCACCGTTCAAAAGTTATCACCAAATATCTGATATCTAGTTAAATCGACTCACATGTACTCTCAAATTTTAGCTGTGTTATGTTTGTGTTAATGTATGTGTTCTGTCCTTTTATTGAATTGGCACTAGTGGAAAATGAATTTTCCCATTCCTAATAGAAACTGAACCGATCAATCAATCGTATATAATCAAATATCTAAATGAATATCTGAATAAATATCTCAAGAACGTCAAAAAAATAAGGAGACAATTCAATATTTATTTTAGGGAATTAGAATTTATGATGGATTAGAAAATAAAGTGAAAGAGGCGAAAACGTTCAGTCAATTCAGAAGAGAGTGTTGTAAAAGTATTAAAGATAAGAAGTTGATTCCTATAATTAGTGTCAATTTTTGGGATAGTCCAAATGTATATTGATCAACCATAATCAAATTTTTTCAATAAGAATAGTAAATCGTATTTTCTAATAATTTCATGTAAGTCATAATTCATAATGTGTTGTAGTTTTGATATTACTATCACCTAATATTATTAATAACCACACAAAAAAATGTTTAAAAAAAGTTGACGTGTAAAATATGACCATGTAAAAAATAGCAAGAAAAAATGCTAATAAAGATATTTACTACTACTACATAGCGAGAACTATATAACGAGGTTCCATCAACTCACAAGAAATTGAAACATCATGCATTTAGATCAAGAATAAAATCAGACTTAGGCTTGGTATTACCAAGTCCAGTTAGCCTTTATCTGACAGTTCAAACTTGTTATCGCCATGGTTACCAGGGATATTTGTTTTCACCAACTCTCAGATAAATACTAACTGGACTTGGTGATACTGGGCCTTACTGGAAGAGCAAAAGAGAAGTGAGGAAAATTATAATATCTTAGATATAGAATAGAATATAGGGTTATGTGGTAGACCAGTCAATATGACACCCGAATAAAAGCTGGTGTCATACACTGAACATTGCCTTTTGTATATTTGTACTTGTATGCAAATAAAGAAGATTTATTATTATTATTATTATTATACATGTCTGGAAGTTTCGACTCCAATCAATCACCTAGTATTATACTGAATTATTTTGTAGTTATAAGTATCAATCGTATGTCTAATAAGTCTCATATTTTTTCCAATAAGAAATTTTGCTATTGTTTCATAATATAATCATCAATCATCATATATATATTCTCTAAATTTGTTATGTCAAATGGAAATGTATATATTTTAAAATAGTAATGATGAGGAGAATGAAGAAAAAACTCATATATATATATTGTTATATTGGCACATTATACCATAATTGGAACTCGTATGATTCACAAAACTAAATACGCCATCCCTATACCTGTAATTATTTTGTATCAGTTATGTTTTTCATGTGTTATGATTATAATGCAAATCACAGATAAGCCTGTTCACAGGCTTTGCTGAATATTGTGAACTTTTCTGTATAATCTTGAATTGACAAATAAAAAATCTTGGAAAATGAAAAATTATTATTATTATTATTATTATTATTTATTATTATAATTCATTATTCGTGGGTCTACGATATTTGTAAACAACTTATATTATGTGAAATAAAGAATCTTCTGAAAAAAAAAAAAAATTATTAAACCGTTGAGATGAATAGCCATGATGAAAAAAAAAAGATTTTCTCTCATGCACGAATGAACACACCATTTTCTTCGTATCATTTCATGAAACACAGTAAATAACATATAGTTATTTCATAATGAAAACATAACAAAGAAAATGTGAAACTTCATTATAATTAAGCAGATTTTTTAGATTTTTTTTTTTCCTCTTCATAATTTGACCTGTCATCTCGTTATACAGTTTGATTCCCTACGGCAATTACATATGTTCATTAACATCCACCAACTACACTCAAGTCACATCTCATTCACCCATTCGTATGCTGCTTTGTTTGTTTGTTTGTTTGTTGCTAGGGAAACGGTTAATTAAAAAATGTTCAAGTGTGATCGAGTTGAATAAACAATGTTTTTCCTGGGAATATGTATCATTCACTCGTGTTTTTGCAGAAGTATGTCAAATGTTTGGAATAGTATTCTCCAGGCTAACGAAGCAATGCGCCTGTGGGATGAGAAGTATATTCTCATCATGAAATGTATTCATTCATCATCTCATTCATCATCCACCGAAGCCAATAAATCGTAGTCATCAGTATAGTGCGTCGTTAAAACCCAGTATAAAAAAATAGTCTGTTCATTATTTATATTACGTTTTAACGACGCACTACACTGATGACTACGATCTTTTGGCGTGGCTGAATGATATATATGAGATGATGAGATGAAAGGTTATTTCATTAGGAGTTTTCGGATAATGTGAAGAAGTCAATCGTTGCTTGTTAATAAAGAATAATTCCAGTATTGACCTGAACGATAGAGAAAAACAACGAAAACAACGAATCTCTGTCAGGATGGTCGACCATGGTGGGACTAGAACCTTGGTCTTCTGAATGATGGTTCAGTGTATTGTGTATCAACCACTCGGCCACTCGTCTCAGTTTGTGTCATATCGCTCCTGAACTGTGCCCAAAATGGCAGTCGTATTGTCGGCGGTATTTTTCAATTAAAGCTCATAATAGGAATGGTACATTTTTCCTCCCACTCTCTGCCTCTTACAACTATTAAAACGTACAAAACTATAGTGGAATGAAATGGAAATAATTTCATGATATTTATTGTATTTATATTTTTTTATATTTTTATAATAACTTTGAAGTGACTCATATCCATGTAGTGGATATTGTCAGAAGGAACGAATGAATGAATACATAGATACATTCCTTATCCGAGTGATTATTGTTTTATTACACTCACCAAGATGAAGAAGAGTGTTTAATCAGTTTGTGGCTCAATATGGGGTCTTCACCCGACGTCGTCGTCAACGTTGTCGTTTGTTTACGCTTTCACGACTTGTATTAGATTATTTGATGACGGTGTTTGTCGGCTAAGGGTGCTCGTTGAGGGAGGGGGGGGGAGGGGGAGGGGAGAGGAACAGTTAAATTGCGAAGGGGTTTTATCACGTCTAAAAAGGTCAATGTGTTCACGGGTCACTAAACGTGGATTACACCGAGGGAGACGGCTATTATAATGTTATCGATTGGTTTCCCGAAGCTTTACAACGTTGAATAATAATCAAGAAATATAATTAGGTTTTATATTTTCATCAGAAAGTTTATTGATTAGTTCGCTGTTATTCATTCATTCATTTATTTATTTCCTTTTTCGTCCAAAGGACTGGTACATAGAATGTAATATGTATTGTATATGGAAAGTCAACACTTCATATATAAAACAACCAATACGCACAAGACAATACATTATAAAACACGATACCCATTCTACAGACGTCATAGATGTAAATAATATCCAGATGGTAATAATAAGAAAATATAATAAAATAAGCCGAGGATAATAAAATGTTATTAAATTGAGTATTGCACAGTATTCCTGCTATTATATCTGTTATATATACTTATATCTACTATATCTGTCATTTCTACTATTTTGATTAGTAATTTTTGTAGTTCTCCCCCTCTTGAATATTTTCATTCTGGTCAATTCATTTTCCTCCTTTCCCACACACAGGCTTCGGCTTATGTGGGTCTTGCATCAATCCATTATAATTATTAATCACTATATTATTATTATCATTATTATTTTTCATGTGATTGATTTAATTGTATGTCTGAACAAGTTGTTTTGCACCAAGCATTAATATTGAATAAATGAATAAATGAATAGATGAATACAAATTACCTATCAGACGCCATAAAATGAACATTTCATTACGACATCTCATTACACTAACTCGGACAAAAATAAATTAATGCTCATATGCTCCCCATTCGACGTTGATCGTCATCGTTCCATAACTATTTATTTATTTATCTATTCAATAATTCCTTTAACTCTCTTCCGAGGAAATCGGAATGGTTAGCAGTTTACAATTATCAGCTCACAATTATCAGCTTGATCACTTATAAATGTGGCTTATAACATTATATGATAAGTAAAACCATTGATAATTGACAATAATGATAATGATAGTGATATTTGAAATGATGATGATAATAATATTTGAATTAATTTTTAAAATAATCCCAATAAATGAAAAACGGTGATATCAATACACTATAGGTGATATACAATATACAATATTAAAATGTCTGTTATTATATTTATTATACGAGCTTTAGCAAAGATTCAATTTGACATACTGAAAACAATTGGTGTTCGTTTTTATGTTTTTGTTTGTTTGTTTGTTTTTATGTTTTTTTGTCGGTTCTCCACAGGTCCAACGGCTACAGCTATCAACTTCAAACTTCTTTTCATCATGGTTCCTCATCCAACTTAGATATTTATAGTTTTGTGGCATTATCGGGTGATAACTTTTATTTTTATGAATTTTAGAAATTTCAAAATTACCCATTAGAATAACACGGCGGGAAAAAAATGAAAATATTTTTTTTTCCAAAAAAAATGAAATTTTGTGTGAAGTTGAATTACATCTTGATACATATTTTATTTTTGGAAATTCTCAGCTTGATCGGGTTGGCCATTTTGAAGAAAAAATATGAAATGTGCTAAATTGGTACCACTCGAAGCAGTTTTTACCCATTTATAATTTGAATGTCACCCAATTGGCGAATTTAGGCAAAAGTTTGGCAAAGAAGTCGACATACTTATACTTTCCGCTCGTCTAACAACGCTTATATAGCGTTTTCCTAGTTATTATTATATGTCATTCTCATACATGCCTTCATTCAAATATTGTAACTAGAGATCCCATACAACAATGTAGCTGCGTCGACCTCATTGCAAATGTTGAAAGTTTCAAATACCTGGGGGTAATTATAGATCGTCATTTTACATGGCAACTCCATATAAACACAGCGTGTAGAAAATTAAGGCCATGTGCGTTTCAGTTATTCAACCTGAAATATATTTCACCTTTTGATACCCTTCGATCTGTTTACTACATTGCTCTGGCCGAATCTATCATTACGTATGGGATACTTGCCCGGGGAAATGCGTCATACACTCATTTTCAACAAGCTCGTTCACTTTAGAATAGAATGTTGCGTAACGTGGTCCCAAATAAGTATAAAAATATCATTATTTCTGATGGTGACTCTTTCTGTCGTGGACTACCTGCTGATTACATTTGAGAGTATCTACTTATTTTGCAATATTACTTCAACGATAACTACAGAACCCTCGAAAATCCTTCTATAAATACTGAAGCGCGTAATATAGGTGTTTATTATATCCCTCCTTATAAAAATAAGCATGGCGAAAGAAAATTGAACTATACTAGGAAAACGCCGTATATGCGTTGCCAGACGAGTGGATGGTAATAGTATGTTGACTTTTTTGCCAAACTTTTACCTACATTCGCCAATTGGGTGATATTTAAGTTATAAATGGGTAGAAACAGCTTCGAGTGGTACCAATTTAGCACATTTCATGTTTTTTCTTCAAAATGGCTCGCCCGATCAAGCTGAAAATTCTCATAAATGTGTATCAAAATGTAATTCAACTTCACGCAAAATTTTTATTTTTTCTGAAAATAAAAATATTTTCTATTTTTTCCGCTGTGTTATTCTAATAGGTATGGTATTTTTGAAATTTCTAAAATTCATAAAAATAAAAGTTACCACCTGATATTGCCACAAAACTATACAGATCTAAGCTAGATGAGGAACCACAAAGGAAAAAAGTTTGAAGTTGATAGCTGTGGCCGTTTGACCTGTGGAGAACCGACAAAAAAAACAAAAAAAAAAAAAAAAAAAACGAACACCAATTTTTCAAGTATGTCAAATTGGATCCTCGCTGAAGCTCGCCTGATAATTCCAAAACTCTTCAATAATTCACTCATCTCCATCATCAATCCGAGTTATTATCGTAATGTCAAACAAAAATTGTGAACTTTCCTCACAAATAATATAAATCGTATGTAAAACTATTTTAGAGGGCGGAACTGATATTTCTTCTCTCTTTCACTAATTATTTCCCAAATTCTCTAATTCTCATACTCACTCTATTGTTGTAATTTGAATATCGTAAGAAATGAATATATTATATCACATAACAACTGAAACTATTCAGCACTTACTTTTATTCTCTAAAGCACAGTATTACCAAGTCCAGTTAGCCTTTATCTGACAGTTCAAACTTGTTATCACCATGGTTACCTGTGGTATTTGTTTTCACCAACTCTCAGATAAATACTAACTGGCCGTGGTAATACTGGGTCTTAATAGTACAATGTGTATTAACCTTTATTTCGGTACATCCACAGTTAAACCACCTTTGGTGGTTTTGTGAGAACTGTGAAGACTTTATTTTGTTGTGTATTCATTTTGTATACATTTGTCTTGCGTTATTTTGTTGATTTTTTTATAATACCAATAAAATTAACTTGAAGTTGAACTTGAACATCTCAGTAATATCTGTGGACGCAGTTAGAACTTGACTGCGATCAAAATCCACCGCCTTCGCAAAGAGCAACATCATTCGTATCGTCACATTGTTGAGTCAAAGCAAGGCCCTCTATATTATTTACATCATTCGAATTATATAGTTGGCTTTGTTCAAAAACAAGGCGAGATATCAACGGAAAATCTGCGAATCTATAAATGCAATAAAAAAATTAACAGTAATCGAACAGGAAGATGGCAGTGCATGCCGTCACTAACAACTATTTCATAGCTGTCATTGTGAACACTTTAATCTATGACTATCAATAACGTAACGGGATAAGCAACATGGCGCTTTCCTTTCGCACCATGCGTATATCAAAGGGATGCCGCCTCACAAATATTATGATGATTTGCTGGTATTATTGTATGTTGATCTATACAAGTGATAGATGTAATGCAATATGTGAATTCAGCTCTTTCCAACTGCATTAAACAATATTGGTCTAAATTTATTTGAATTGGCCAATCTGAATTTAAAATACGTCTGTAAAAGCATTTAGTCCCCTAGTCAAGAGCCCTACTGCTATATTTATCATTTGATAACTGGATAATTACTCATCATCTACGAGAAAGATCAGAAACAATGCAAGTACGAGCCTAACACGTATGATTTGATTCGAAATTGCGAATCTCAGAAATGTACACGAAAGCGCGCTGATTTCATCATGGTGAAAACGGCCTAATGTTGAAAGGATAGGACTTACGCCATTTTGCTTATCCCGTTACGTTATTGATGAGCGTAGCGAAGTCTCCATCCCACTCTTATAGGGCTTTGTCTGTGTGTTTTTTTTTTTGTTTGTTTGTAAGCACTCCACAGGTCGCAAGGGTTGACTGATCAACATGAAACTTTTTTTGTACACGCAAACTCATCCAACTTAGAACTGTATAGTTTTTGGGATGAATCGGTCGGACCGATTTTGAGAATCATCATCTCAAAGTTTCTAAAAACCCCATAAGATTTGGCTGGGCGGAAAATGTTGAAAAATAAAATCTCTCCAAATGGGATGAAATTTTCTCTAAATGTGTATACATGGATTTTACACATTATTACGATTTTTTAAGCAATTCTGATCAGTCGTTTTGAAGAAAAAAAATAAAATGACTGATAATATTCATAAAATATATCATAAAAATTGTTACAGAATTAAGTTGTCAAGATTCACTGCTTTCTAGATTCAAGAGTTGACCAACAATGAAGTATTTTTTATATGCGTCAAGGTGTGTAGAATACCAGAGTCAATGAAGTGGCAAGAGTAGAACTACTTTAACGACTTTGATAGCTTATTCAGATATCATGGTGTGTACAATGTCAGAGTCGATAAAGTAGCAAGGGTAGAACTACATCAAGGACTTCTATACCTTATTCAGATATCTTGCTCATCTTACAACGCATATTTCGCGTTTGACTAGTTGATAGTCATAGCTTTAATTCAGTTAAGAATGTCATCCATGATGCTAACTGCAGTTAGCTTAACTGCAGTTAGTGATCCTAGAGTGAACGAGGTGTAAGGACTTCCATGAATTAACATGAATCGCATATGGATTGTCAGGGTTTTTATCTCACAGTTGATCTTCAGGCGCAATGTTCACCTCAATTTACATTCTACGTGTTGAATTCATGCTACGCTGAACTAGAATAATTGCCAGAACTTTGAAGTACGGTATGGAGTAATTGCCTCTCTTATCAAGAATAAACAAACCATGATAAAAAAATACTTCCAAACTTCATGGATTTGTACAGCCGTGTAAATTAAAACAGTATTATACCTCTTTAGGGATATTGTTGATTTTGAATTCCCACTCTACTGAAGGAATGTCTGAACAGTTCATAAATACTTTTCTAATTGGATGAGGGTTGGGAAATACTTCTATTCAATCTGAGTTGAAATTCTATGATATGTTTAAACACTTCACAAGTCCTAAAATCAGGACAATCATTAGGAAATCAATTAGAAATCAATTGGGACCAAAATTCAAGCTGACCCTCAAATCGTATCTCATACAACAATGTTTTTATTCCATAAATTATTTTTTGACAGATAGAAAATGAAATTCCAATATGATTAACATTTCAACTTTTTAAATGTAGTGTGGTGTGCGTGTGATTCCATGTGTTTACGCTGTTTTGAGTGTGAGTGTGTAATAATTGTTTGTAGGTCTTGTTGTATCAAGTGTGATATTTTACTATATATGTATATTTCTATTCACATGTATCGTATATTTTAACGTAAACTGACGATGCTGACGATGCTCAATGCTGTATACATACAATCTGACCAGTAAATAAATCATTATCCGTGTGCTGAAGTTTGGTATAAAGACTCTTGCAGAACACTGTTTGGGCAATTCGGAATATTGACAGTTGTTGGCTTGTACATTTTCAGTATTATAATGTTCGCACTGGAGAACAGCCGAGACAGTATAACGCATGACAAACTGCATGATTTCAACACAAGAAACAAATCCGCATTCGTCTTGGAGGCTCACAAGCTGGAGCTCTTCAAGAAAAGTCCAGTTTATGCTGGGTGTGGATATTTTAATTGTTTACCTATTGTGCTGAAAGATGCCAGCACACTCGATTCTAAAATTGTATTCAAAAAAGACTACGCAGTTATCTGATTAAAAAATGCTTTTACAGGTTAGATGAGTTTTGTTGAAAGTGTGATCATATTGAGATTTTTATATTGAATATTTTGAATTTTTGTTACATAACTTTTTTATGACTTTCCACTATATCATGTGTAATGATCCAAAAGGAAATAAAACCAATATTATTATTATTATTATCATTATTAAAAATTATCATTGAGCAAACCAGATCCAAATATGAACTTTTCCCATGCATTTATTATCGTTTTTGTCCGGTATATTTTCGGAAATCAAGTATCGAAATTCGAAAAATAACAATCAGAAAAAGATGTCCAAAATGAATGTGGAACATCGGGAATAATTTGAATCATGATGTGTTCAAACCGAGAGGGAGATCTCGATCATGTTTCATACACGTAGGCCTATCTTGCTAATTGATGAGCGTAGCGATGTCTCCATCCCACTCCTATTGGGCTTTGTCTGTGTTTTTTTTTTTTTGTTTGTTCGTAAGCACTCCACAGGTCGCAATGGTCGACTGATGAACATGAAACTTTTTTTGTAAGCGCAAACTTATCCAACTCAGAACTGGATAGTTTTTGAGATGAATCGGTCGGACCGATTCTGAGAAAAATCATCTCAAAGTTTCTAAAAACCCCATAAGATTTGGCTGGGCGGAAAATGTTGAAAAATTAAATCTCTCCAAATGAGATGAAATTTTCTCTAAATGTGTATACATAGATTTAACACATTTTCACGATTTTGTATGCAATTCCAATCAGCAGTTTTGAAGAAAAAAATAAAATAACTAATAATATTCATCAAATATATCATAAGCATTGTGACAGAATCAAGTTGTCGAGATTCACTGCATTCTAGATTCAAGAGTTGACCAACAATGAAGTATTTTTTATATACATCAAGGTGTGTAGAATACCAGAGTCAATGAAGTGGCAAGAGTAGAACTACTTTAACGACTTTTATAGCTTATTCAGATATCAAGGTGTGTACAATGTCAGAGTCGATGAAGTAGCAAGGGTAGAACTACATCAAGGACTTGTATACCTTATTGAGATATCTCGCTTATCTTACAACGCATATTTCGCGTTTGACTAGTATCAAAACACAACGGATGCGCTGCTTTCCAAGGTTATAATCAAGTAATAAGAATACTGCTAAAATGAACCTTTTTGTGATGTGTTTGTAGGAAAATTATATTTCGGTTGTTCACAATCTTTACGATCTCTCCGAGGCAAATATGAAGTAGAAAAATTCATTATTTCATCATTTAAAATTGTTGAAGATCACAACTAACTTGGATATTTTTACTTCGTAAAATTCAAGTCTTCTTTCCTCAGCTCATGAGGTTCAGGAGCAATCATGATTTTCATTCATTTTCATTCACACATCTATAGTACAAATTATGAAACAAAAAACTCTGCTCCTTAATATCCTACAAAGCTTCTCATGAGACTTGTCTGTAGACAAGTATTAACATATTACATGTACCTGCATGTGTCATTGTACCACATATTACACAAACTTAAGCATATCAAACATATTACCCGTAATTTAAATTGTAACATGATACTGAAATGAAAATAAAAAGGTTCATTCTAAGTAAACAATTCGAAATTCCTTCACTTGTTTCAAATTCTCAAATAAAAACAATACATTGATTACTACAAAAATATATGAGAACAATAAACTCAATTCGAGAAAATTCGGAGTTTCAGAGGAGAAAAAGTAAAATTTATTGATAATAATAGTAATATAATAATAATGGTTCTATTTCCTTTTAGATCATGACATTATGTAGTGGAAAGTCTTAAGATAGTTATGTATGAGAATTCAGAAAATAATTGAATGAGCAAAGCGAAGACTCAATTTCACCATACCCGAGAAGAAATTAGTACTTTTCTTTTTTTTTTCGTTCGCGCTCCACAGGTTAGACGAAAATTGAAAATTAGTTGGAACTTGGCACACACAAGTATCATTATCTAATTCGATACTGTATAGTTTTGAGGCGCGATTGGTTAAACCTTTTCTGAGAAAACTCATTTCAAAGTTTTCAAAAATCTCATAAGAATAGCCCAGAGAAAAAAATTCATGAAAAATATTTCATCCGGGAGAATTCAAATTATCTGGGAATTTTATTCTGATAATGATACACATTATTCCGAACGTTCAATCAAATCGAAACAGCGGTTTCGATGTGAAAAAATATATAATGTAATTTTTATGAATCATTCAAAATTATCAAGATAACTATTGAATCTATGCTACAGGTGACACCACTTAATTGTGAACGAATAAAACAAAGCCTTCTTTATTGATGAACGTAGCGGAGTCTCCATGCCACTCTTATAGGGCTTTGTCTGTGTTTTTTTTGTTTGTTTGTTTGTTTTTGTGTTTTTTTGTTTGTAAGCACTCCACAGGTCGCAAGGGTTGACTGATCAACATGAAACTTTTTTTGTACACGCAAACTCATCCAACTTAGAACTGTATAGTTTTTGGGATGAATCGGTCGGACCGATTTTGAGAATCATCATCTCAAAGTTTCTAAAACCCCCATAAGATTTGGCTGGGCAGAAAATGTTGAAAAATACTAGTCAAACGCGAAATATGCGTTGTAAGATGAGCGAGATATCTGAATAAGGTATGAAAGTCCTTGAAATAGTTTTACCCTTGCTACTTTATCGACTTTGGTATTCTACACACCTCGATATCTGAATAAGCTTTAAAAGTCGTTAAAGAAGTTCTACTCTTGCCACTTCATTGACTCTGGTATTCTACACACCTTGACGCATATGAAAAAATACTTCATTGTTGGTCAACTCTTGAATCTAGAAAGCAGTGAATCTCGACAACTTAATTCTGTCATAATTTTTATGATATATTTTATGAATATTATCAGTCATTTTATTTTTTTTCTCCAAAACGACTGATCAGAGTTGCTTGAAAAATCGTAATAATGTGTAAAATCCATGTATACACATTTAGAGAAAATTTCATCCCATTTGGAGAGATTTTATTTTTCAACATTTTCCGCCCAGCCAAATCTTATGGGGTTTTTAGAAACTTTGAGATGATGATTCTCAAAATCGGTCCGACCGATTCATCCCAAAAACTATACAGTTCTAAGTTGGATGAGTTTGCGTGTACAAAAAAAGTTTCATGTTGATCAGTCAACCCTTGCGACCTGTGGAGTGCTTACAAAAAAAAAAAAAAAAAAAAAAAAAAACACAGACAAAGCTCCATAAGAGTGGGATGGAATCTTCGCTACGCTCATCTAATCATAGAAATTACTAGGCAAACGCGAAATATGCGTTGTAAGATGAGCGAGATATCTGAATAAGATATGAAAGTCCTTGAAGTAGTTCTACCCTTGCTGCTTTATCGACTCTGGTATTCTACACACCTTGATATCTGAATAAGCTATACAAGTCGTTAAAGTTGTTCTACTCTTGCCACTTCATTGACTCTGGTATTCTACACACCTTGATGTATATGAAAAATACTTCATTGTTGGTCAACTCTTGAATCTAGAAAGCAGTGAATCTCGACAACTTAATTCTGTCACAATTTTTATGATATATTTGATGAATACTATGACTATCAATAACGTAACGGGATAAGCAACATGGCGGTTTCCTTTCACACCATGCGTACATCAAAGGGATGCCGCCTCACAAATTTATGATGATTTGCTAGTATTGTTGTATGTTGATCTATACAAGTAATAGATGTGATGAAATCTGTGAATCCAGCTCTTTACAACTGCATTAAACAATATTGGGATAAATTTCATTTGAATTAGCCAATCTAAATTTAAAATACGTCTGTGAAAGCATTTAGTTCCCTAGTCAAGAGCTCTACTGCTATATTTACCATTTGATAACTGGATAATTACTCATCATCTACGAGAAATATTAAAATCAATGCAAGTATACAGCTATGTACTATACATTGAAATACGAGCCTAATACGTACAATTTGATTTGAAATTGCGAATCTCACAAATGTACACGAAAGCGCGCTGATTCCATCATGGTAAAAACGGCCTAATGGTAAAATGATAGGACTTATGCCGTGTTGCTTATCCCGTTACGTTATTGATAGTCATAGATGAATATTATCATTTTTTTTTCTTCAAAACGGCTGATTGTAATTGCATACAAAATCGTGAAAATATTTAGAATCTTTGTATACACATTTAAAGAAAATTTCATCCCATTTGGAGAGAATTTATTTTTCAACATTTTCCGCCCAGCCAAATCTTGTGGGTTTTTTAGAAACTTCGAGATGATTTTTCTCAAAATCGGTCCGACCGATTCAATCTAAAAACTATACAGTTCTAAGTTGGATGAGTTTGCGTGTACAAAAAAAGTTCCATGATGATCAGTCTAAACTTGCGACCTGTGGAGTGCTTACAAAAAAAAAAAACAACAACAAAAATACACAGACAAAGCCCTATAAGAGTGGGATGGAGACTTCGCTACGCTCATCAATTATTGCAATACTAGTCAAACGCGAAATATGCGTTGTAAGATGAGCGAGAATCCCAATAAGGTATAAAAGTCGTTGAAGTAGTTCTACCCTTGCTACTTTATCGACTCTGGTATTCTACACACCTTGATATCTGAATAAGCTATAAAAGTCGTTGAAGTAGTTCTACTCTTGCCACTTTATTGACTCTGGTATTCTACACACCTTGACGCATATAAAAAATACTTCATTGTTGGTCAACTCTTGAATCTAGAAAGCAGTGGATCTCGACAACTTAATTCTGTCACAATTTTTATGATATATTTTATGAATATTATCAGTCATTTTATTTTTTTTCTTCAAAACGACCGATCAGAATTGCTTAAAAAATCGTAATAATGTGTGAAATCCATCTATACACATTTGGAGAAAATTCCATCTCATTTGGAGAGATTTTATTTTTCAACATTTTCCGCCCAGCCAAATCATATGGGGTTTTTAAAAACTTTGAGATGATTTTTCTCAAAAACGGTCCGACCGATTCATTCCAAATACTATACAGTTCCAAGTTGGATGAGTTTGCGTGTACAAAAAAGTTTCATGTTGATCAGTCAACCCTTGCGACCTGTGGAGTGCTCACAAAAAAAAACAATAAAAAAAAAAAAAGACAGACAAAGCCCTATAAGAGTGGGATGGAGACTTCGCTACGCTCATCAATAATATGGCAGTGATGTAATGGTTTGGTTCTAAAGGTGTATATATATATATATATATATATATATATATATATATATATATATATATATATATATATATATATATATATATATATATATATATATATATATATATATATATATATACATATATATATATAGATGTATATATATATATATATATATATATATATATATATATATATATATATATATATATATATATATATATATATATATATATATATATATATATGTTTATATATGTATATAATAACCAATCCAGAGATAAGTTGATATTTTCCAGCTCATCCATCAACGAGGCAACTCATAACGCGTTTGCCTAGTAATAGTAAACTCTACACTGCAATACCATGCTGTATGAAAATTTCAATATGATCTCACTCAACAAAACTCATCTCACCTATGAAAGTATTTTTAAAATAATATCAAAGTAAAACGTTCTATGATGGATTATGAATCTACTGTTAGGAAACCAGTTGGGTCTTCAGTTTGAAGAGTCAGGCTTCAAGCTTGTCGTGTATAATCAGGTATCGGACCACAAGGTTTCCGTGGTCGGACAAGGTCTGTTCTTCGCTTTGACTGATAGAGGAGCGCAACTGTTGCGGTATTCTGACAGAAGACATATGACCCAGTCTCCTAGACGTTTCATACATTTATTCCGATACTTCGTAATAGTGCCTTCACCACTCTCATTCTTATACATCCTCAACTTCTCTCTGAACCCTCCACATCATTTGACTACTATTGAAAATTTCATTTCCGAACCTTGAACACGCCTTCAATTCTTAGTTTGATCAATCAATATCCATTTCCATCAAGTACATAGCTGATTTGCTGTCATAACTTTGTGAAATCTACATGGTTGACTTTGCAGAGTTTCAGTTGTACAGTCTCAGTTGTACAGTCCCAGTTGTACAGTCTCAGTTGTACAGTCCTCGGCCCGGATTCACAAACAGTTCCATCTTCAGGACGTCTTGCGTTAGGACCACTTCACTGAGTTAGGACCAATATTGGTATCAAGTTGGGACCATTCTACTGAGTTAGGACCAATATTGGTCTCAAGTTGAGACTATTCCTCTGAGTTAGGACCAATATCGATTCTAACTAAGTAGCATGGTATCACCTTAGGACGTCCTGAAGCTAGAACTCTTTGTGGATCCGGGCCCAGTAAGTTTATTCCAGTTATTCCAGTAGTTATTCCCAGTTTATTCCGAAGTAAATCCATACATATCATTATTATCATTATTATTTATATCTAGTTTTGATCGAGGAGGGTAAATCTTACATGATACCTCTGCATGCTGAATTACGGGGAGTGTCGTATTATCACCAACTAAAAACCATCTTCTTTTTCTTGGGTGACACTGACAGCGTGATCATTTCTTCCACATATCAGGACCACTAAATCAATATCTCAGAACCAGTGAACACCATCACGGAACAACTAATATTCCAATCGTGTATTTAACAGATTGTGTGGGGATCACAAACTGAGAATAAGTACCAACCGGCACAGGTAGCTGAGTGGTTAACGCACTTGCTCCATGTGACCCGGGAGGTAGTGGCCATGTCGGACCCGGTTCGATACCCGCTACCGTCCATCTTCACAGTTCCCTCTGTAGTCTAGGCTGATGCCAGGATGGTTCCCACTATATGGGCCACGACCGCTTCCTTTCCACTATCCTTCCCATTACCTATAAAAACCTTCATCTCGTCATCCCATCATCTCATTAATCATTGATCTGACGCCAATAGATCTCAGTCATTGTTACAGTGCGTCGTTAAAACCCAATATATATATATATATATATATATATATATATATATATATATATATTTATTGGGTTTTACCGACGCACTATACTGATGACTAAGATCTATTGGCGTCGGTGGATGATGAATGAGATGATGATGAAAGATTATTTTATCAGGTGTTTTGGACGGTGGGAAGAAGTCAGTAGTGGCCTGTTGATAAGGAATTCCATCCCAGTATCAACCTGAACGACAGAGGGAAACCACGAAAAACCCCTATCAGGATGGTCGACCATGGCGGGAATCGAATCCCGGTCTCCCGAATGACGGTCCAGTGTGCTAGCTACTCCGCCACGCGTCTCGGTATTATCAAGGAATTGATTCATGCAAGTGATTCACGCAAGGGAACAAAGAAAGCAAAGTTGAAAGAGAATGAATTCGAAATTCAAGACTGATTTTCTTGTTGATGATAACGCGCGTTCAGTTTACAACTGTTGAAAAATTCAATCTCAGATGATTTCTAATTTATGCCTAATGTTATGATGAATATATATATTTTTTTAATAACATCGAAACTTGATACAAAATCATTGTTCCCCAATCAAGGCTATGGATGAAAAGTAGGATCGTTTGGACGGGGCACCACAAGGGCGATCTTAACCACCTCATATTAATTATTCAAAACAAATTAGCTTCAACACCAGGACTGCGCCGTCTGTGACCATAATATTCCGCCGCAGATAAAAGTTATTCAGTTTCCGAAAGTCCGGAACACATCATAAGTAAAAACCGTTTCTGTGATATTTATCCGGACATTACCAGCATTGGTATTGAGAGTGAACAAAACACACGAATGTTGATATCTTCCACTAAATATATATCACTAAATAATACTATAGAATATGAATCTCTCTCTCTCTCTCTCTATGTATGTATATATATATATATATATATATATATATATATATATATATATATATATATATATATATATATATATATATATATATATATATATATATATATATATATATACTATATATATATAGTATAGATAAATATAGTATTCTGGGCTTTTTAGTTATCACATTCGAATGAGGAAAATATAACAAGATATTGATGGCAGTATGAGTACACAACTGTTTCGACAATACTGAGCACTCTTGCCGCATGGTAAGGTTATTATCTCGATGCAAAGGATTTCAATGGAATATATAACAAAGAAAATTTATAAAGAACAAAAGATATTATTTTATTCACATCCGAGTAGAATGTAATTATAAATACTTAATGTGGCGGAAGCTTAATTATTCTACCATAGATTCTCTTCTACCTTTCATGATTAACCAACTATAGAAGAGGTTTGGAACTATGCTTGATTAAAAAAAGGAAGCGAGAATATTATTATTATTATTAAAATAAACATCCAGTTCAAAGTTGGAACGAGACAAAAAAGATGAATTAATTAATCCAAAAAACTATTCACAATGTTAATTACTTTGTGAGAGGCCGCAGGCGTTCAGTTTCTACGCCTTGAACTCTCACGATAGTACTTGATGAAGAAAACCATTTTATTCTGTTTCTAGATAAATAAGCTGAAATGCGCGGTAGCCCAGAATTATGATAGAATAAACAGTGAACGATTGACTACATAAACGATTGATTGATTCCAATAATTTGTTCGCCTGTCCGCTTTTGAAAATGGAAGCCATCAAAGAAATAGAATATCAAGTCATCAAGCCGGCAAATCTCACGGCCATACATTTCAAAATATAAAGTTTTTTCATTTTCTCACCATGGGAATAATTATGTTCACGCCTGAACAAAACGAAAATAACTAATAATTTGATTGATAATTTGAATATTGTTTTTGCATGTTTTGCCCTGGTTGATGCACCCACCTAACTTTGTTAGGAAAAGTTCATAGAACTAAATTAGAATACCGCTCTTCTGCTGTTTTTTTTTTAAATTTTATCTAAGAACTGTTTTGAATCGTACTGAAATTGGCCCCTACGACTAAAACCAACACTTTCTGATTTACTGCCTTCTCGATATTTGCTACGCTTTCTTGTGAATATGTTCACGATCAAATATTACTATGAAAACGCGGGATGCGCGTGTTGAGATGAGCTTAGAAGTATGGAAATCTAGAATGAAAAAATATTTCGTCAGATCAATCCACATATACGGACCTTGGATTACCTCAAACGTTCAAAAACCTTACCTGCAACTTGTTGATATTTATAGTGCTGCAACCTGTTGCATATACACTCTGCAAAACCAACTGCTCCTAATATCCAATAAAATGTATACTTTTATTGCGTTTTCTTTCTTAATTGTCATCCTATTAATGTGAAAGTCACTGAAAATATCCGTAATTATGTTTTCCATAGTCAGTGCAAATTTTGAAGCTTTAGAAAATTTTCCACATTTCAAGTATTTTCCATCTGTATTATTCTTATGAGGATTCCCCAAATTTCCAGAATTTTTCCCGGAAAAACCTTCCGAACGATTTTGCTGGAAAACAATTCGAACCTATTCTGGTATGACAGAAAGATGTAAAAAAGTTTCAAGTGGATGAGTCTTTTTTCCTGACCTGTATGCAGCGCACAAAATTAAAAAAAAAACAACATAAAAACCAAACCCATTTTTTTCGGTATGTAAAATGGAATCTTCGCTACGCTCATCTGATAGCGAGCACGATGTGTACAAAGATGGTACTTTTCACGCTCAAACATCAAACAATGCCTCGAGTAGAACGCACTATTCAAATATCCACAGCGGCACAGTAGCTGAGTGGTTAGCTCACTCGCTTCGTGTGATCCGGGAGGTGAAGGGACATATCGGACCCGGTTCGATCCCCGCCACCGTCCATCTTTACAGCGGTTTTTCGTAGTTTCCCTCTGTAGTCTAGGCTAATGCCGGGATGGTTCCCACAATATAGGCCACGACCGCTTCCTTCCCACTATCCTTCCCACTACCCATAAAAACCTTCATCTCATCGTCCCATCATCTCATTAATCATTCATCCGACGCCAATAGATCTTAGTAATCATTACAGTGCGTCGTTAAAACCCAATGAAAAAAAAAATATATCCACTCAACAATGTTGTTAAAACCAGAAACTCAAAACTCACCGTATATAATGTATATATATTAATATTTCCGTTACACACCGAATCTATTTCTGAGACGTGAATGAATGGTTATGGAGTGTTGAGTCTATAGACGTAGTAAAGAGTCGAGCAAATCTTTTTATTTACGATCTGTAAAAGAAACGTTTCGGTACGTGATGACGGGAAGGCACGGAATGAGTTGCGAGCAATGTGGGCATGTTAAGCGGTGAGGTGGGTAGGAAGGTACGGGAATAATACAGTATAACAGTATATTTGTTAGGATTGCCGTTCGATTTCGATCGATTCGATCGATTTTAGATTAAAAGTTTTCGATTCGATTTCGGTAAGTACTTTTCGAATTTCGATTCGATCGATATCGAAAAGTTTTCGAAGATAACAGATAACAGTACAAGAGTAGCGCGAGACGTCACGAGTAATGCGCTCGCTTCCACAGGTAACATTATATACTCATATATATAGCGCGTGCGGGGTATATAAACATGGTATTTTGCTACCTAACTCGTCTTTCTTTCTCGATTCAATTTCGATTCAATTTCGATTCGATTCTGATTTTTCAATTCGATCGATTTTCGATAAAAATGTAATCGATTTCGATTCGATTCGATCGATATTCGATATTGTGAATTTCGATTTCGATCACGATTTTTTGATCAAACGGCAACCCTAATATTTGTGTGGCTAGATTATTTTTACCAACGTAATAAAAATGCTGGCTAATGATCAGTGTACGGTATTCATCAGCTAGGTATTTTATTACTGATCAGTACAAACGTACTAGTAGATAAGAGTCGCTCAGAAGCAAAACTCGCCTTATCCAGTTCTGGAGTTTCTCAGATAAACGGGAAAAGAAAATTGTATATATTTCCTTAATGAATATTAATCCTATTTTCAAGTATATTGAATGAGTTAGTTAACTTCACTCTTTTAAATTCTGGAAATCAGATCAAATGGCATAATTTATTTTAAATTAATTGTTTTAGGTTGGATGAGGCAAGTTTTGAAAATAACATTAACAAAAATTTGGATAAGAGGAGTTTTTAATCGATAAATGTTTTGAATCCAAACTATCAAGAGGTGTTCAGAGGCGGTGAATGTATATAGCTTTGAGATTTCGTAACAATTTACAGCATGCTGATTGGTTAAATGGATAAGACATGTTTCGAAAACTACAAATTGATGGATTAGACCAGTTTTACAATTAGTTTTGGATTAGTGAATGCATGGATTTGAATGAGTGTTATGCCTAGATTAGACAAGTTTTGTTGCAAACTGAATATGGTAAGTGTCAACCAGACGAAAAAAATGAAGTATATAACTCTATTTGAGAAAAAAGTGGATAAGGCAAGTTTTGCTTCTGAGAGACTCATAATTACTACCTATTTTTTTTTGTTACTGCATGATGTATGAATAACTGAAGTGATAATGATCGATCGGACTTTTATTATCATTTAGAAAGGTGATTTTAAGTATCCATCATTGTCTACAACCTGGAATGTGGAATATTAATTCATATTATTACAATCCCGAGGTGAGAATGGTACGTAGGAACTTCACTGTCATCTATAAGAGTAGTAATGAGAATATATTTCACCTATAGTTAATTGTCACTGTTTTAAAATTTGTACATAGTACTAACACCCGCCTTCAGCAGAGAACAACATACGAAGTGCCACCCTTCATCAATAAATACGGTAAAAAGATGTTAAGTTTAGTTATACCATCTATATTTAATCAGTTGCCACCGAATCTTACTAGTTCATCTACCTATCAAGAAGTAAAGAGAATACTACGAACTTGGCTCATCGATAGGTGATTATGTTTTTCTTTTTCTCAGAAACTCCGAATTTTCTCGAATTGTGTTTATTGTGTTTATATATATTTGTAGTAATCGATGGATTGTTTTTATATAGGAATTTGAACCAAGTACAGGAATTTTCGAATCATTTGTTTAGAATGAACCATTTTAATTGTATTTCAGTGTTTGTTACAATTTTGATTACGGGTGATATCTCTGATATGTTTAGTATATTTATGTAATATGTGGTACAATAACACATGAAGTTACATCATGTTCACTCTATATGTAGTATATTGATACTTGCCTACATACAAGTCTCATCAGAGGCTTTGTAGGATATTCAGTGGCAGAGTACCTGATTTAATAGTTTGTATTGAAAATGTGTGGAAAAGAAAAAATGGAAATAGAGCAGAAGATCTGTGCTGAGATGGCGGTATAAATAATATTGCGTCCATTCACTGCACCACAATGAACTGTCACAATGAATTTGTACTGAATGTCGAGGTAAAAATATTACAGTGAAACTTCAGTGTCTTCTATCGGAGCAGTGAAGAGAATCTAACATTTTTCCTACTGCTTTATACGATTAATGAGATGAAAAAAAGGCAGCAGGGCTTTGCCGTCATCTGTGATCAGAGAGAAGATTCTGTTATATCTCTGGTTTTTGAATACTGAAGCATATATTTGAAGAGGCGAAATAATCCAGCAAATTCTTGCTGTCGTCTGATTCTCCGTGACAAGAATATGCTGGCCATTCACATCTCAAAATCGAATGTCAGAAATACACACACATATATATATATATATATATATATATATATATATATGAATATATATACATATATATGTATATATATATATATATATATATATATATATATATATATATAAATATGAATATATATATACATATATATATATATATATATATATATATATATATATATATATATATATATATATATATATATGAATATATATACATATATATATATATATATATATATATATATATATATATATATATATATATATATATATATATATGGATATATATATATATATATATATATATATATATATATATATATATATATATATATATATATATATGAATATATATATACATATATTCACCAAACTACCTATTCACTATTCACCAACTACCTTATCAAATTACTTGATAAAGTTTTTTCTCATAATGAAAACAATCCAAAGGTAATCGTAACTGGTGATTTCAACATAGATTTTTTGAAGGACTCTGACGAAGTAAGACTGATGCAAGACATCTTAGCTCAATACTGTATCATAATCGCTGTACATTCTCCAACAAGGATAACAAACACTTCATCAACATGTATAGATAATATTCTCACAAATGTACCTGAAAATATGTTCAACTGTCTAGTCAAGAATTACAATGTGTCAGACCATGCAGCACAAATTATGGAGATCAAACTAGGATATGAAGCACCGCAAAAGGTTGAGCAATTGTATAAGAAAAATAGGATATTCAGTAGAACAAACATGGATCGATTTATAAATATGCTCGAATCTACCGACTGGGAGAATATTTCACGAATCAGAGATGTGAATAATATGACTCAAGACTTTCTAAATTTGTATTTAAGTTATTACAATAACTGTTTCCCTCTTCAATATTCAAGGAATATATGTGCAGATAAAAGTTGGATCACACAAGATGTTAGATTAAGAATACAAGCTCTAAGCAACATGAAACAGTTAGCTAACGTGACTAAAAATGAGAGACTGCTCCAGGAATTCAAGATTGCCAAATATGAATATAGGAAATATTTACGTTACGCTAAAAAGTGTGCCGTTGAAAAACAAATTTTCAGTGCCAGCAACACTATTAAAGAAGTTTGGAAGGTCATCAAAACGGAGACTGGGAATACTGCTCCACCTACACCAATTGAAAGCATCATAATAGGTGGCCAAGAAGTGAATGAACCAGCCAAGATAGCCGACGACTTCAATAACTACTTTGTTTCGGTAGCTTCGACACTGACATCTAGCATCACTAAAAGTACACTCCCAGGCCCTGAAATGGTCAGCTCTTGGATAGCACGATCAATTTTCTTAACTCCGGTGAGTGACCATGAACTTATAGAAATAATGAGCAATCTCAAACCTAAATCTACTCAAGATATATATGGCCTATCAATGAAGTTGATTAAAAGCACGAGTAAAGCTATTCTTTCACCAATAAAAGCAATCTGTAATGCATCAATGCAAACAGGTGTTTTTCCTGATATGTTCAAGAAAGCCAAAGTTATTCCCGCTTACAAGAAAGGAGATAAAAACGACGTTGCGAACTACAGGCCCATGCCTATACTCCCAGCGTTCTCAAAAATACTGGAACGTGTAATGCTGAACCGTGTTACTGAGTTTTTATCAAACAATAACTTCTTCTCAGAATCTCAGTTTGGGTTTCGCAAGGGTCGGTCAACAATCGAGGCAATAAATCACCTGATTCATGAGATCCTCAACGCACGCGATGGAGGACAATTAGTCTTGGGACTTTCGTGTGACCTCTCCAAGGCATTCGACTGTGTTGACCATCCTCTACTAGTTTATAAGCTCAACAAATGTGGGATAAGAGGACTTGCAAATTCCTGGATGAATTCTTATATTACGGAGCGCTCACAGCTAGTGGAATTGACGAATAATGAAGGTGTTATCAAATCACAGTGGGCACCTATAAACGCTGGAGTACCCCAAGGGTCAATACTAGGACCTTTACTATTTTTAATTTATGTCAACGACCTGTCTACTTATATGAGGGGAACTACCTTGATCACATTCGCGGACGACACTAATGCTCTTGTGTATGGTAGAAGCGTACAAGAGCTCAAGATTCAAGCGGAAGAGGTCCTATGCAAGCTGCACCACTGGTTTTCTTCAAACAATCTGCTTTTGAATACTGACAAAACGAACGTCCTACAAATAAAGTCGAAAAGAACTAACGAATCACTCACTCTTCATGATCGCTCTTCCAGCTCAATAATCACCACCGTCACCGACGCAAAGTTCCTGGGTATAGTAATCGACGAAAATCTAAGTTGGGATACTCACGTGAATAACGTAGCCACAAGGCTACGTACAGCTATAAACGCTCTTTTTAAACTCCGTGACATAGTCAGTAAGAATAAACTTGAACTAGTTTATCACGCGTACTTCCACTCAATTGCCACTTACGGAGTGTCAATATGGGGTCACTCTGAGAGCGGAATGAACAGGATATTTATTCTACAAAAATATGCAATAAGAACTCTAGTCCGATCTCGCAGAAATAGACATTGCAGACAATCATTCATAAAAGAAGAAATTCTAACAATTCCAAGCGTATTCATCCTAGAGACATTGCTATTTATTTTTAAACATAAGTCACAACTCACTATGAATGCAGATAATCA
>OZ023330.1:38603000-38663000 GCA_964007535.1 Brachyptera risi | reverse complement strand
TAATTCCTAATTGATCTCTATGATAATGAAGGAGGCTTTGTTTTGATCGTTTCCTATTGAATAATGACACCTGTTTCTTGAATTCAATTGGTATCTTAATAGCTTCGAGTTATCTAAAAAAATCAGATTCCATATTTTTTCATGATTTTGAATTTTCTTTTGACCTGTTGAGCGCGCATTTTTTTTTTTTTCCGGGGATAGTGAAATTAAGTCTTCGCTTCGTTCATCCAAAAAGACACTGGATATGTATCCGTTTGAAAACACCAATTGAACGTGGTATATCGATTAACTGATGACTACCACGTGACTAGTAAATAGTGGCTAGTGACCATGCATGTTCACCATGTAGAATTGGCATCAACGCTCTACTATTCCATATGATACAACAGCCGAGCTTAAATAGGTAGCTTCACAAAAATGCTTTTCATTTTACATGCCCAAACTGTCTTGTATACGTACGTACGTATACATATCTATACCTGAACTTGCCCATGCATTATTCAATGAAACGGTTGGTATAAATCGATAAGGAAGTGACATATATACATGTAAATGTCTGGCGAGAATTCAGAGAGATAGAATGAAGTTAAACTGGAGTCATGGGAGTCTAAAACAAACCTATCCATATATATACCTCTTTGACCCCGTAAGTTACTCGACTATTGAACTGACGTATACCTCAATTGACCCACATCTCAAGTCAGAACAAGACGTGAACTAATATCAGTCTGAAAAACTGAACCCGAATCGACAACATGCTATACGGATACAATTTCGAGCGGAAGAGAGATATGTTCTAATGACAGGTGATATTGAACGTTCGTTATCCATAATTTATTAGTTCATCTCATGAAAATGGAGAATGTTGTTCGAATATATAGTGTATGGAAGAACATCGAATTCATAAACTTGTCTCTGTTTTCATCTTCATGAAGATGGAATATTTTCTCATCATAGAGAATGTATAATGGAGTAGAAACGTGATCCTTTCAACGAGAAAAACGTAACATAAGCGTTGTTGTACAGCGAATCACACTGAAATTATACTCACTGAAAACACAACGATGAAAAATATCATGGATGATTAGATGAGCGTAGCGAAGCTTTCCATTTCACAACCTGAAAAAAAATAGGCTTCGTTTTTATGTTTTTTTTTGTAATTATGTACGCGGCATACAGGTCAGAGAAATGAATCAATCAACTTGAAACTTTTTCTGAACGTTGGTGTCATACCAGAATAGATTGGGATTGTTATTCAGAGGAATCGGTCTGAAGGTTTCACCGGAAAATAATCGGAAAGTTTGGAAAATCCTCATAAGAATAACCCGGAGGAAAAATACTAGAAAAACAAGAATTTTTCAAAAGCTCTCAAATTCTCACAGAATATCAAAAATACTATTATACACCTTTTCAGAGATTTTTAAAACAATCGGATGAGAAATAATGAAGAAAACGCAATAAACTTGTACATTTTATTGAATATTTGGATCAATTGGTTTTGCAAAGTGTTTATGCGACAGGTTGCAGGTTACTATAAATATCAACAAGTTGCAGGTGAGGTTTTTGAACGTTTGAAGTAAGTCAAGGTTTGTAGATGTAAATTGAGCTGACAAGTTATTTTCCATTCTAGATTGCCATACTTCTGAGCTCATCTCACAACGCGCATCCCGCGTTTTCCTAGTTATACATATACATAGAAATCAACTTGCAGAATATCAGAAAACATACATGGTTATTAAAATACGATGAAATACATATTCATATCAGTGATTATTAATGGTTATAACCATTAAATTTGCCAGTTGAGTGAGCCACATGCAGTGGTTATTAAATGGTATCCGGGTGAATGTGGTAAGTGTGTAGAGAGTGTCAAACATTGAACGCAATACATATTTTAAAACTGTATTTCGCGTGCATGCCATGGAAATAGTCACAATTGCGTGCTGGAGTTTAAAATGATTGTAGTTCTTATCAATCGATATTCAACCATACTATACTCTCTGATTACTATTAAAGCTACAGCCAACTATCAGATGGGACTTTGGTTCTTGAACAATTCTTTACAGTCTGTCTCAACAAAATCGACACAATTGAGATTTGTTTTCCTATTATTTCCATACACTTTCTCACTATGCGAAAATAAAGTGAATCAAGAAAAAAATGGCATGCCTTTTCATAGGTGCAAGCCATGTTTATTCAGTCCAATTCAATTATCTTCATTTTGTAACATACATATACTCAGGAAGTTGAATAATATAGTATATATAGGCCTAATACAATTAAGCGATATTCAACATTTCTGAGGCAGGACTGGGTCACTGCCCTATTGATCTTCCATATAACAGAAAAATATATGATCAGGTAATAATAATATAGTGATGGATATCACTGTAATAAGTATATAGAGAAATAATGGTAATAATGAGAAGGATAAAAAAAATATATTTATGAAATTATCTAAAAAACGCTGCATCATAGTTGTTGTAGGATGAGCGACATTTTGAGTGAAATATAATCGAAAGTTTCAAAGGGCTATACACATCTTGATTTTGAATCTATTAAACTCACTGTTATGCCTTCCTGATTAAACCTCTTCACCACTCCAGTCGTTTATGATCGCCCAGCGATCTGCGTAGCGCACACAAAATACAACCATCGATCAAACAAAAATACAAACCAACAGAGGACGACAGGGGGAGTATTTTGTGTTGTTGTATCAATCGAATCAATTTGATTGAATTAGATCGCAATTCAATCGAATAACATTCTCTGAAGACCATAAACGCTGTATCAATTCCATCACCTCGTGAATAACTTTTTTTTTTTTTTTAATAACATCGAAACTTGATCCAAAATCATTGTTCCCCAATTAAGGCTAAGGATGAAAAGTAGGATCGTTTGGACGGGGCACCACAAGGGCGATCTTACCACCCCATTTTAATTATTTAAAACCAATGAACTTCAACACCAGGACTGCGCTGTCGGTGACCACAACTTTCCGCCGCAGATAAAAGTCTTTCAGTTTCCGAAAGTCCGGAACACATTATAAGTGAAAACCGTTTCTGTGATATATATCCGGACATTATCAGCATTGGTATTAAGAGTAAACAAAACACACGAATGTTGATATCTTCCACTTTGAAACAAGTCTCTTGGGCAATGATCACTTCTTTTCATTAACAGCAAATTTAAAGTTTGTCATTATACAAAATGGAAAAAAAAATTGAGTGATAGGCCTATAATGTTTAAATTCGGCCTATCACTCTACTAATTAAAGGTCGTGGCCAATTAGTACTTCATCCAAGCATTTGCTTCGAGGACTGTGGGAAACCACGAAAAACCAAGTCAGGATGGATACACAAATGTGTGTTGGTCTTCTTTTTCTCTCAACTTCTTCTCTTCTTCTTTTCTTGGGATATTTGATTTTCTTGAAATTATTATTAATCTGAAGTAAAGGTGAATAACTGAAGTAAAACGCAGCATGGGCGTTGTAAGAGGAGAAAAATAGACATAATCATATGAAAAACACACACATACACATATCGTTTCTTCATCTACGGTGAGATTGAGGAATTGCTCAGCTCATCCAATAATTTCCTCTGATTTTGGTTCATGTAAATCAACATGGGTTAACCATCTGGAATAACTGTGTTGTAATTGAAAAAGTTATACAACTTTCATTTGAAACTTCATTTTCAGAAAATCTAAAACCAATACTCGAAGTTATAAACGCTAGGGGCGCCTCCACGACGCACAGGCCCCACAGCTAGTATTTTTCCACTCGAGAATGTTTGAATGGGTATACGGAAAGTCCAATGCCTTCTTCTGGTGCTCAATGATTCCATCAACAGCTATGGGGGTACGAATGAGCCTGTAATGGAACTTTTAAATCCGAGGAAGTACGTTCACCAAAAAAACATGCTCTTGCAGGACTCGAAACCACGCCTAACGTGACTTTCAGGTTCGAAGACAAAGCCTCAGCTCACTGAGCTTCGGAGGACGGTGAAGTTCATGAAACCGGTAATTGACTCTATCCAAAACAAGACCACAACCTTAACAACTAAGGCTTAGTTCACCAATGAAATATGAATTATATATAATGCAAATTTATTTAGTATGTTGTAGTGTATATAAGCGAAATGGGTTATGGCGTTTCCATTCCATTCACCGTTCACAATAAGAAATTGTGTCATATTGATTATTTTGATTGGTATAAACGATGATATGAATCAATTTATCATGACTATTTTCTTATAACATTTATGACAAGTCAAATTCTGACCAATCAGATGATGTTACTAATGTAGTCAAGTGATTACCATGTATGTATTTCGGGTATTTTATTTTTCCCCTAAACTAAAATCAGACACTCTCAAGATATAAAGGACAAAATAACTTTGGACAGTTGTTGTCACTGCCGCTGAGACTCGAATCGATCAAAGCAAGATGAAGATTCAGGTGGCGGTGGACCGGATTTTACGGTGAACTGTTGACAAACCTACAGTTGAAATAAGATATTATTGTGGTACTCATGTCATTTCAACACTTTAAGGCCAGGTTTCATCAACTTCAGTTTGAACTTGGCTTTGTGAAACTTGGTTTAATGAAGAACTGGGTTCAATAACTCGTAATAAAATAGTATAAGCTCAGTTTGGGTCGAATCTAATCCCAGTTCAGGCTTCATGAAACGGCTTCCTAAATATGAACCCGGATTAAAAATTTAAACCGGCTTTAAACTCCAGTTAATAGTTGGCGAATCCGGGTCTAACTTGATCACTATTTCAAAATGATTATAATTCATATTTGAATTGAATTCATTCATTCATTTTGATATCATTTTATTCTACAACTTTCACATTATGTGCACTCTGCAACACACGAACACAACACAGAACAATACATATTCTAAATACATGACATTTTCACACGGTATTCTTAAAATTAGTACTGTGTTGGGACAATTGATACTTTGTATTCGTATTGTTTTTCATCGATATTAAATCAATTAAAGTAGAAGCCAGCGTAAGAAAGATTCTTGTGTGCGGGCTGACTGAATAAAAAAAACATCAGGAACAATTGACAGTTGAAAAACAGGAGATAATTTTCATCATGAGGTTATGTGACGAGAAAGTAAACAAACGAGTAGATAAATTACGATTTCAAGTTACAGTTGAATTCAAGATGAAAAGAAAAAACAAAACAGAATATTTCTTCTGGAACCAGAATCCTCTTGGATGAACCAGGATTCATCCAACACAAACTGATCCTCATAATTGAAAAAAAAACGTGATATAACATATTATACCGAATTTAATTTCATAAATTTCATAACTTAAATTGACTGTCCATATGACTTTTGAAATTTTTCATATAGTATTGTTGTGTCATTTTTCTAACTTTGTTGGGTTGGTGATGCTTGATATATATAAAGAATATCATTCACCGTATATTTATATATTTTGATATCATTTTGAGGATGATTATGTATTTAATTGTAACTGACTGTCCATATGATCTGCATTCTATTTATTGTTCGTTATTTCAATGATAAACTTGTAAATTCTCCATTGGACGAAAAAAAAAATGAAATTAAATGAAATACAGTCCAAAATTGTGTATGATGAACAAATGCCAGTCCCATAAGAGATTTCTTGTCCCGACGATCCCACCTCCCCAAAGTAACTAGGTAATTTCTCCCTGTCAACACTTCATCAAATGAGGTATATATAATTTATAAAGCACCAAATTGCATCCCACACGGCTTGCGTTATTAAAACAACGATTTCACGTCGCTTTGAGCTACAGCTCCAGTCAACCTACTTTTTTCTTTTTCTTTTTTTTATCGGGTTTTAACGACGCACTATACTGATGGCTACAATCTATTGACGTCGGTGGTTGATAAATGAGATGGTGGGATGATGAGATGAAAAGTTATTTTTGTATGTGTTTTGGATGGTGGGAAGGATTCGGTCGTGGATTTTTGTTAAGGAACCATTTCAGTATTGACCTGAACGACAGATAGAAACCACGAAAAAACCCTGTCAGGATGGTCGACCATGGCGGGAATCGAACCCCGGTCTCCCGAATGACGGTTCAGTGTGTTACCACTCTGCCACGCGCCTCGGTTTAACCTACTTTATATAATTATTCTTACATACGTCATACAGTGTACGTCATTACCCTACTTAGTTTCATCCATTACTTCAATGAGTGATTGCGCATAGTATTTATGTAGCCAGATCGATCGATATCGACATAGATTAAATTGTACGATAACACTATCTATGTGTGTATATATGTAGGCCTAACACCATTCTCCTAATATGCTCCTACCATTTCACAAGGCACAAGAAATCATTCGTGAATCAGTGGGAAGATTAATCTTCGAGAAGGTAGGAATATAGGATATTCTGTATTAAGGTCGTTATTATTATATGAATGGCATGATATTGTTCATGGAAAAAAATGAATCAAGTTATTGTATAAGTAAGTAAGGCCCAGTTTTACGAATCTTAGTTAAGTACTAATCCACTAACTGTTAATTGAAGGTACGAAAATAACATATGTAACCATGGTGATACATATGTAACCATGATGATAACAAGTTAATCCGCTAACTATTGCCTAATCCAATTTCGTAAGACTGGGCCTTGGTAAGTATGTAAGTATTTGTCTCTAAAATCAATTTATTCATTCATTCATTCATGTTTTTATAAAATTTTCGTCCAAAGGACTAGTATATAGAATGTATATACGAGCAGTATATGGACAGTCAATAACAGATAATACAATATAAAACACGATAACCATCCTACAGACGTCATAAATGTGAATAATATCTAGATGGTAATAATAATAACATACAATAAAATGAGCCGAGGGTAAAAAAATGTTATTGAATTGGGCATTACACCGTATTTCTTATCAGACAACATAATATGAACATTTCATTTCGGCCTCTCATTGACCTCACTTCACAGACATTTATGTTCACATGCTATTCTAAATTCATCAATATCATAGATGCATTTTTTGACAATAAATATTTCCAGTCTTTTTTTAAAAGTTACTTCATTATCTATATCTTTTGAACATTGAGGCAGTTGGTTATACAATAATACGCCCTCATATTTGACACTTTGTTTATATACGCATTTGATGTACAATACATGGTTGAACATAAAAGTATATATGAACAACCTTTGACAATTCAGTATAAAATATAAACTTTGCGTAATACTGTGGTTATTACATTGATTTTGCTACATAGAATAATATTATGAATGATAACATAGATACAATACATAGAATATATTTCTACATTTATGATAATTATGGAAAATGGGATTGAATTTTCAGTATGGAAAATCATAATAATTGACCGATGTAGATCATCCGCCCTCGTGATGTCACACAATATAGAAACTAAGATGCATAGAGGGCTTGTTTGCGGCCAAACGCAACCCTCAATGCATCTTGATAAAAAACATTCAAGTGGACAGAGAAGCAGGGGAAAATAGGGACATAACCCATCAAGGTATCTAAAATGTCCCCTGCTTCGTATAAGTCACGCCCTCCCATCTACATTGGTCAATTATATTCCGTGTTTTTCATAATATTAGTAAAATAGTCATGGCAGAAATTTATATGTGGAATTAAATTCTACTAGGAAAAAGCTATATACACATTTTTGGACGAGCGGAAAGTAATAGTATGTCGACTTCTTGACCAAACTATTGCCTGAATACGCCAATTGGGTGACATTCAAGTTATAAATGGGTAAAAACTGCTTCGAGTTGTACCAATTTAGCACATTTCATGTTTTTCTTCAAAATGGTCAACCGATCAAGCTGAGAATTTTCAGAAATGTGTATCAAGATGTAATTCAACTTCACACAAAATGTCATTGTTTTTGAAAATATTTTTTTTTTCATTTTTATCCACCGTGTTATTCTAACGGGTATTTTTGAAATTTCTAGAATTCATACAAATGAAAGTAATCACTTGATAATGCCAAAAAACTATACAGATCTGATTTAGATGAGGACGCATGATAAAAAAAAAGTTTGGAGTTGATAGCTGTAGCCGTTTGACCTGTGGAGAACCGCCAAAAAAACATAGAAAAAAAAACGAACACCAATTTTTTTCAGTATGTCAAATTGAATCCTCGCTAGAGCTCGTATAATGATTGAATAATCATGAAATAATTATAATCAATATTTTTAATAAAAATCATGATCAGTTTTACTTATTCGATTTTCGATTTTCGATTCAGATATTTTTGGATGAAATACTAGTCACCAGTGAGATGATCAAATTGGCCATTATTTGGACGGACACCACTCAAATACTCAATCTGGTATCTCATTATTGAATTGCTTTGCATAGCAAGTTCTCCATCGGTTGTTTTCTGATGATTATCATCATCACCTAACTTATACGATCAAACAAACTCTATGTTGACCTGAAATTAGGTACTCCTCGCGCATAAAAAATATTTCATCTATATTTGGCTTTTTTTGTGTGCTCACTCTGTTTAAATAGAGCTGAATTTGTGCAATTTGATACGTTACTATTCCATCAGATGTATGTTAGAAGCTTGAGTTGAAGACGTGGGCCAGAGAGGACTTGAAAAACACGCAGTTGATTTCTCTAGATAACATAGTCATCTCATAATGAATGTTGAACATTCAAGAATGTACATCAGATCCACACAATTTCATCAATATAATCTGATTCATTCTTATAAGCACACCTACCGACACAGGTTACTCGAATTGATATATATATATATATATATATATATATATATATATATATATATATATATATATATATATATATATATGAAAACATGAGTATATATATATATATATATATATATATATATATATATATATATATATATATATATATATATATATATATATATATATATATATATATATATATATATATATGTTGTGACGGATGTTCTCGCTTCATTCTTCATGTTTTTCTTCTTCATATATATAACATATATATGTTATATATATATATATATATATATATATATATATATATATATATATATATATATATATATATATAAATATATATATATATATATATATATATATATATATATATATATATATATATAATATATATATATAAATATATATTTGTATATATAAATATATATATATATATACATATATATATATATATATATATGTATATATGAATATATTTGTATATATATATATATATATATATATATATATATATATATATATATATATATACATATATATATATATATATATATATGTATATATATATATATATATATATATATATATATATATAAATATACATATATTTATATATGAATATATATATATATATTCAATATGTATTTATATATATATATATATATATATATATATATATATATATATATTTATATATATATATATATATATATATATATATATATACATATATATATAAATATATATATATATATATATATATATATATATATATATATATATGTAAATATATATACATATATTCATATACGAATATATATATATATATATATATATATATATATATATATATATATATATATATATATATATATATATATATATATATATATATAGATATTTATATATATAATATATATATTTATATATATACATATATATATATATATATATATATATATATATATATATATATATATATATATATATAATATATATATTTATATATATACATATATATATATATATATATATATATATATATATATATATATATATATATATAGATATATATATATATAGATAGATATATTCATATATATATATATATATATATATATATATATATATATATATATATATATATATATATATATATATATGTAAATATATATAATACTTGAGTAATCAGGCTGATTATCCACTCTCTATCACATTTTTCATTCACAGATATCACGCGGATGAATCCACAAAACATCATTTATCAGAATGATGACTACTGATTTGAACACAATCTCACTACAAAGGCAGTTAGAATGCCCGATTTGCTTCGACATCTGTACCGCCCCGATATACCAGTGTTCGAACGGCCATAACGTATGTCCAGCCTGTCGATCCCAAATACAAGAATGTGCAATTTGCAAATCACCCATGACAACCACAAGAAACAGATTTGCCGAAGATATCAGCATCCAATTAAATAGCACATCGAAACGTTCGACAATTCGTTATCGTTGTTATGTTGTTATCGATTACAGCGAGAATTATCGCAAAGAGAACCAATGTCAATGGATGGGAAGTTACGATCAACTATCGGATCATGTGAAAGGTAATCATAATAAAGACGATTACGTAGAAGGAGATTTTGTTTATATAGATTGTGATATCAGAACTAGTTTAGTGTACGGTACTGCATATGCGAGATTGCTATGTTCGTTCAATCAGCTATTCTGGATGATGTTGTTTTATAGTCCCGATGAAAAAACGATGTATATGTTTTCTCGATATATAGGACACGAGGAAGGTGGCACATCTTATGCATGTGAATTTGAATTGGTTTCGGATAATGGGTTACAAAAGCTGGTATACACAAGTGCACCTCTTGGGATGAATGTAAATTTCCGACAAGATTGTAAATCTTTACAACTCAATGGCTGTATGATGGATTTATTCACCAGGAATGGAAGATTCCTGTACACAGTCAGGATGATGAAGAAAAGTTTGATGCAATCGAAGAATGATTTCTAGGTTGTCTAGTTGTTGGTGGGGGTGGGGGTGGGGGGGGGGGTTATTTTCTGTGTGACGTCGACGTCGATGATAAACATGAGAGGAGCGAATTTCAAATTATCAAGTTATTCACCAATCAAATGAATAATAAATCACTCTACGGTATTATGATTAGTCACACCTCGACCAGTGGTCGGCAGTTCGGATCACAGCTGACGCCAAGCATGTTCGGAAATGCTCGGCATTACGCAATGTTCCAAACATGAAAATGTCCGGTGGAGATCAACCCTAAAATATGGTGGGAAAAAAACGTACACAAAATATTTATATTCATGACATCTTTTTTTTAAATTCACCCAGGTTGTGTGAACCCATATATGCATTTATACTACAAATTCTGCTACTTATTAACCAACTTTCCTTAGAAATAGCAGATAATGATTCAAAAACTGCCAAACAAAATCAGACTAGCCAGATAGAGCCAGAGAGGGGTTCGATGAAACGAAGAAGAAGAAGAATAACCAATATATCATAGAGTACTCTTTCCAAGAATAATCTATATTGCATATTATATTATATTTACACAAGTTGTCAAGCTACAATTCCATTATTTTCATTTCTAACAGAATGCACTTCTATTTGAAAGAAAATATTATTTTATCACGATAGTTTTAGCATATTATATGGAAGTGAATATCGTATCAACTAATTGTAAGCGGAATCTAATTTGTCACCTGAGAAAAACTACTAATAAAAGGTGAGTTATCAGATATGATAACGAAACTCCTCTTCCATTTGAAATCCGTTACCTGTATCCTGCCATACAATCAAAGTATGATTGCATTTACATCATGTCCATACTGTGCAGTCAACTTGAGACTGCTCAAGGTTATTTTACGAGCTTCGGATCAATTATACCAGTTTTCCTTCAATTAAAACTTCTAAGCTTGATATTCCCTCATAACGCTTGATATCAAGTGCTTTTCTGGGAAAATAAAATCCGTGCTCGATGCCTCAACTTGCTCGTATAGGTCGTGGGCGTTGTCAGGAGAATAGGGAGAAGAGGGTGAAGGAGAAGAGGAAGTGAAGGAGGGGAGAAGGGGGAAGACACCTCAATCTCGCTACGTATTCTATCATTTCTGATTTTCCATGCTTTTCATGTTAAATATTATATTCATTAAATTCTTTACATATCTATATCCATATTTTCCATTTATATTTTCATATATTTTCCCATGTTATTTTATTTGATGTTGTTTTTATGACGTATTTCAATTAGTTCACTTTGGCTTCTTATTCCATTTTCAAATGTAACCTGCAGCTAAACTGTTAATGACAGAGTAATTGAATTTGTTCAGTTCGATTTAAGTAGTCATTTCCTCTCAAGTTGTACAACATTTCATTACAAAACAGACGAAGTGAGATATTTGATTTTCAACTTCATTTAGATTTGTGGTGAGATCGCCCTTGTGGTGCCCCATCGAAACGATCTCACCTTTCATGCATAGCCTCAATTGGGAAACAGAAATTCTGTTTCAAGTTTAGGTGCTTGAAAAAAAAAAAAAAAAAAAAAAAAAAATACGTCATGTTTTGATGTTACAAAAGAAAAAAATACGTACGTTTATACCAAATTTCGAAATGATTGAGATTCATATGATATCAAAGATACCGAGAGGCGTGGCTGAGTGGTAACACACTGAACCGTCATTCGGGAGACCGGGGTTCGATTCCCGCCATAGTCGACCATCCCAACAGGGGTTTTTCGTGGTTTCGCTCTGTCGTTCAGGTTGATACTGGGATGGTTCCTCAACAACAGGCCACGACCGACTCCTTCCCACCATCCTAAAATCACCTAATAAAATAACCTTTCATCTCATCACCCCATTATCTCATTAATCATCCACCGACGCCAATATATCGCAGCCATCAGTACAGTGCGTCAAGAGGGCTCTCCCTGCCGACGCCAATGAGCTTAATCGAACACAAGCTAACGTCAGTTTAATCTACTTTTCATGCTCTTGTGAGTTTTCCCTTGGGCCCCCTGGCGAGCATCATTAAATTCACTTAAAGAGTCAATACATTTCCTGTCAACAGCACTAAAACTATTTATACGTTTGACGGAACAAAGCCATCTCAGTTCACAGACCAACCTTATCACTAAAGAATTCAACCCCCTGACCCGGTCTAGTTGACTTGGTTACTTGTGGCCTCATGGCTAGATAGAGCAATACATTTGATCGATTCTGATCGTAACAAGGGATCACGATCAAATGGCTGGAGAGTTAACTTAAGTGCAGTTACGTACGTTTTCTGACACTGAACATTGTTCTACGATATATGGGGTAGTTATTCGTTTTTGAAACCAATCGTGGTACCATTGGCCTATATACTGACAAATCACAAACTGAAAGGAGACATTTTCTAAACAATATATAATTTTTTAATAACATCGAAACTTGATACAAAATCATTGTCCCCCAATTAAGGCTATGGATTAAAAGTAAGATCGTTTGAACAGGACATCACAGAGGTGATCTTACCATCCCGAATGATAATTGAAAATGAGATAACTCACTCTACAAATAATACATTTTGAGGTAATAATGCCAGAGTTGGAAAACAATTTGAACATTCACAGTTAGTGTGGAGTGTAAGTGAGGAGGAAAACTTTAGTCTTCTTATCATCTTGATTTTCTTCTTCATCTAGAAATCTTATTTTTCCTTGGTGCAATGAATTATGGGATTCATGTTAATATTTGGAGAACACTAACATCAGTAGCGGTAATTGAGAGCCGTGGAAACTTGAGAAAATTTATGAAACTTTCAATTATCTGATGACATGCTCAGTGGTGTGAGCCATAACTTTGGCAAGTTTCAAAACTCTACAATCATTCTCGTGGCATTCCTGTATTTAGCGAGCGTTTCTCGGTTATTTTGCCGTCACACGCGAAAAAACAGGAACAAATATTTCGATATATTTTTTCATCAGTTGAATATCAATTCACCACAATGATTTGGCATTAGTCAACTCAAAATCTAGTTATTTGTTAGAAGTAGAAATTCTCATTTGCATTTGTAGATGGGATGAATGGCCTTAATTAAGAGTCTATGGGAGTCGATTTAGCGAACTATTAATTTTTTAATGATAACTTCCGAACGGTATGAGTTATCAACATTCCAAAACGCGAGAAACACGGATAATTATAATAGCTTCAAAATAATTATAAGTTATAACTATTCAAGTCATGTCACATAACTGTCAAGCGTCGACAGCTAAAAAATGTGTTTTTCTTAGCTGTCAACGCTTCACAGTTTTTCAGCGTGACTTAAATGGTCATAACTTATATCAACTTGAAGCTATTAAAATTATCCGTGTTTCTCGCGTATTAGAATTTTGATATCTTATATCGTTCAAAAGTTATCACCAAGAAACTGGTATTTCGATAGATCGACTCCCATAGACTCGTGAGTAATTTTTCTTCCATCAAGTTATTATTTTTTTGATTCAAATCACTTTATGATGCAAAATGATTCGAATGATTTATGATTCAAAACACGTTATGATGATTCGGAGAATAACCTCATCGATATGCACATCAATCCGTCTGAATTATTCATCTGTGTGAAGATCCAAAATCCATCTGATTAGTATATCAACTTCATATCAGTTGACTAAAGATCTGGTTGAATAACTTTGAGCCAAGTAATGTCTAACTAATCTAAATCCATTCTGAATCCAACGAGACTTGCTTGCAGCTCAACTTATGTGAGGTTATAGCTGTTTATCACTCACTCATTTATGCATACGTAGTGAAATAGCATGCCCTGCGAACTCAGCTCAGTTGTGAACTTAGCTGCACTTTCTTAGAATAATACATTTTAATCATCCATGATGGTGAATTATGCTTACAGTACAAGACATGCTGCCACAGCTGACTAGTCCCAACTCATAAGTATACAACTAAAATATTCAATCCACTGTATTTCACTCATTCCATCACCGTTTTACCATTGGATATATTACCGAAATACGTTACTCAACATCAAGAAGACGTACACTTGACAGCACAAAAATGGGATTGCCAGTCTATGTCCTTGCGTCAACGTTTATTTCTTTTGTAGTACTGGATTCTGAACTAGTTTCAGCTATGAGCTGATTGGTTGATTGAATTTTTGTTTACATATTTCAGATCCAACCCTACACGTGCTTTTTACATGTGCGATACTGGATTGTGTTCATAATATTTCCAAGTTGAAACCTGATTCATCGTGGAACCAACTGGTTATTGGCTTACTCACTCGATATTTCATCTGTAGGAACGAGAAGTAATTCCATATAGATTTTGAATTATAGTTCTCCTTCAACAGTCACCCGACATTACACAAGAGTCAACTCATGTTTTCCGTAATTTCGAATTAGTTTTTTTTTTTATTTTTCGTGTATATATACGTCAAAACAATATTTGGCATGTGAAAACGTGTGCTTGCTTTAGTAACATGCATACTGCATACGTTCATGAATTGCTCTTTTCCACAGAAGTAAAACTTAGCTTTTGCACATCATTTATTCAAAGCAGTTAATACTACGGAGAAGTTTTAAGATCAATCAAGATTCATGTTCAAAAGACATTTCGGAAATGTCCATACCATCTACAATACATATTAGAATTTGGTATTAAATCACTGAATCTTATCGGGCTCTTTTCCTCATTGCTGATAGCTCGTAACATTGGGTGGAAGTGCATTTTAGATCTTGTATAAAGCAATCCCGAACAAAAAAAAAAAAATTGCGAAAATACGGACTCATTGGAGTCCACGTATATACAAATTGTGACGTCAACGCTAATAGTCAACTATTGCGAAGTGAATTGTGTTTCATTTCAAAAACAACATCATGGAACGAAGGTTTCAAAACCACCCAAGAGAAGTCAATCAAATTAGAGTTGAGGAGATAATAGGCGTCATGCAAAAGAAAATTTCAGATCACACGAATATATATAACGGTATATATATATATATATATATATATATATATATATATATATATATATATATATATATATATATGTATAAATATATATATATATATATATATATATATATATATATATATATATATATGTATAAATATATATATATATATATATATATATATATATATATATATATATATTTATATATAAATATGAATATATTCATATGTATATATATATAAATATATATATATGTATATGAATATATATATATATATATATATATATATATATATATATATATATATATATATATATATATATATATATATATATATATATTTAAATATATATATATTATATATATATATATATATATATATATATATATATATATATATATATATATATATAAATATATATATATAAATATATATATATATATATATATATATATATATATATATATATATATATATATATATATATATATATATATGTATATATATATATATATATATATATATATATATATATATATATATATATATATATATATATGCATATACATTATACATATATAATATATATATATATATATATATATATATATATATATATATATATATATATATATATATATATATATATATATATATGATATATTGGGATATAATATGGAGAAATATATGCTAGAAGAGCGAGTATGCAGTGTGTTGGAGCTTGTACAGGTTTGTCAAGAAGCAACCCGGCAACCCTGCAACCCGGCCACCCTGCAACCCGGCACCTCCACCTTCTTGTTACTCTCTCTCGAGCTGAGCCGACTCATAACTTGCAGATTATTGGTACCATTATCTTGCCTTATAGTATCATGCATTCCATGTTATATGAGACAGACAGTTGTTTGTTACATACATATATCTTTACTCAAGATTATGTTTCAGTAATTGAGATTGCATGAATACAGAATACAAATCAATTGATCAGAATATAGAAATTAAAACTGATATCATTTTTGAGAGAATGGTGGAAAAAATGACAAGACGGGAGACAAAATATAGGTTAATGAAATCCAGGAATGGTTGGAATCGAATTGAAATGATAATGAGGATATTTAAAAAAAAAGTGAATTGATATAGGTCATAATGTTTGCATATGAAGATGAAGAAAAAAATAATGATGAAATGGTAATGACAAAATTGACCGAAAAAAATCATCACTAAAAGTGAATAGTACCAGATGAAAGTAAAATTGAAAATCAAAGCTGAAGGCTGTAAAGATGATGTTTCAAATTTTGTGAAGATCCTCGAAGGGTTCATCACATTGGCAAGAGAGGGAGAATCTGACTGGAGAGAGAGATTTAATGGGATAAGATGCAGATGTGAAGAAGTATATATCGGCCATTAACATTAACGAGTCGACTACGACAGCATGAATAATTTAAATGTGCACACAAAAAAAAAAAAACTTTTGAGTGGTAGCCAAATATTCTGAGTCAAGTGATGGTGAAGAAACGGGGGCGCTGAAGAGCGCATACCGGAATAGCCCCGAATAGGGGGATTCATTGATATATATACCAATATATATATATATATATATATATATATATATATATATATATATATATATATACATATATATATATATATATCTATATATGTATATATATATATATATATATATATATATATATATATATATATATATATATATATATATATATATATATATATATATATATATATATAATAATAATACTGTAGAACACATTGTCAATTAGGAATGTTTTTAAAATCTGCTTGAAGCGTACAATATTATTTTCTTTCTTAATCCAGGAGGGCAGGCAGTTGAACAAGTATGGTCCGTTGTAGTTGGGATTGTTATTCGACATTGATAGATTGGTTGACGGCAGGTGGTAATCGTCGTTGTTTCTAGTGAGGTGGCTATGGATTTGATTGTTTTGAATGAGATTTGAATTTTTTGAGTGTACTGTTAGGATCGAATGGAAAATGTATATGCTTGTCACAGTGAGTAGTTGAAGTTCTTTGAATAATGGTCTGCAAGATGTTCTTCTTTGGGCTCCTAACATAATTCGTACAGCTCTCTTCTGTAGAGTGAAAAGTCTAGACACTCTTGGAGATCCCCCCCAAAATATAACTCCATACGAGAGGTGAGAATATATTGTTGCATAGTAGACTATCTTCAGTACGGCTGTTGTAGTGACCTTCCTCAGGTTACTCAGGAGGTAGGGGGCGGGTGCTATCTTCTTTGCAACGCTGTTGATGTGCAATGACCAGTCAAGTGTATTGTTTATACATATACCCAGAAACTTCACTTCTAAGCTCTCTACAAGACTGCGATTCCGGAGACGTATTAGCGGACTGGCGTTGATTAATTTCTGGCTTGTGTGAAAGTTTAAGAAAGTGGATTTACTATCGTTTATAATCAATTGCGCTTCTCTGCACCGCAGTTCCATATTCCTAGTGGCATGGTTAGAGTAGTCGGTAAGAGTCTGCATGTTGCTAGCTGATATTGAGTGGCTTGTGTCATCCGCATATGTAACTTTAGTGCCAGGTCCAAGATTGGCTGATAGATTGTTCACATAAATGATATATAATATTGGTCCCAGCACTGTACCTTGAGGAACACCGATAACTGTGGTTCGTATATTGGAACGTATACTTCCTTCTTTGCTTGTATTTTGACAGAAGTGAGGTACTTCCACGTATTGCTCGCGGTTAGATAGAAAATAAGTTATCCAGTTTAAAGCTTTGCCACCAATACCCATTGATGATAATGTACTTCTGAGTATTGCATGATTCATGCTGTCGAAAGCCTTTGTCATGTCATAAAACAGCCCAATCGTAGGCTGCTTTTTGTCTAACGAGTTGTACACATTCTCAAGGAAAATATTTATTGCATGAGTGGTTGATTTTCCTTTCTGATAGCCAAACTGCTGATGTGATAGTAAATCAAACTTTGAGAAGAAATTGAGTAAACGGTTGCTCAGAGCAATCTCAAAAATATTTGAGAATGAAGATACGATTGCAATTGGCCTGTAATTCTCAGGTATCGAGCGGTCACCTTTCTTGAATATTGGAATTATTTTCGCAGTTTTCATTTGTGATGGGAAGACTCCATCTTCAAATGAGGCGTTAATGATATCAGCAAGGGGATAGCTAATGTAACGAGCGCACACTTTCAACAGTTCACTGGGTACTTCATGTCTTCCGGATGAAAGTTTCTTGCAGTTGGAGTTTATTATATTCAGTACCTCATATTCATCGGTTGGAAAAAGAAATATTTGTTTTTGACATCTACTGATAGGAGCACTCTCTGATACTTTTTGCGAAGTTGGGAGTAGTTTGTGAACTGCATCACAAAAGTAGTCATTCAGGATGTTCGCACACTCCTTTGGATCTGCGAGACTCTCGTTGCCTGATTTGAGAGATAAAGATGTTCTTGCAGTCGGAGGTAGGTTCCTATTATTGTTTAGAACTTTCCATGCCGCCTTACTCTTGTTCGTTGCATTACCAATGATCTGGCTGCTGTGTAGTCGCTTTGCATCTCTAACTGCTTTAGCATGCTTCTTCTTCTCATCATTGTAGCCGACGTCATCGCCCACAACGGCTGAGTTTATTCTGTCTGCGTGACGCTCCCTTAACGCTGTTGCTTATTTTATCATGTCATTTGTAATCCAATTTTTAGCCTGTTTCTCATTAGTTCTGACTTGCTGCTTGGGAAAAGCGCAGTTGAAAGCGTGCATGAATGAGGTTAAAAATGAGTACAATTTTTCCTCTGCAGATTTGTTCACGTGAACATTATATATATATATATATATATATATATATATATATATATATATATATATATATATATATATATATATATATAAAAATATATATATATAACTCATATATATGTATTGTATTTATTATTTATACCTAGGCCTATATTCAATATATACATATATATATATATATATATATATATATGTTTGCGCCAATCCTATTATGACGACCAACTAGGTCTTTCCCCCTTGTGTTTTGTTTTCGCATCCCTTACCCCTAGTTGTAATACGCAATATGCCTCCAGTTATTTATGTCGTCATCCGTTGACCTTTAGTTACCACAAACAGGCACATCATGTACCTCTCATTGCAGTTCGATCTCAGGTCACTTATTTGTCGTCTCTCGTGTCGGATAGTTGGGCCTATATTGCCTGCATAAGTCGTCATTTCGGACACCCGTTCGTCAGTGTCTTTTCTCGTGTATGCAAGTTGCATAGTGTATCTCCTCGTGAAGCAGTGAAGTTTATTTAGTTAAATCAAGCCATACTATTCCTTTTCTATCATTTATTCATCACCATTTCCCAAACCATTTCTTAGTTTCCAAATCCAACCTCCAATACGTACGTACTTCTTTCTCCCACCCAACGTCTTCACAAAGTGCATTCTCTCAAACATCGTCGCGACGCTTCAAGACGCTTCAAGACGATTACCTCAGGGGAAACACAGGTATCGTGCTATTTATTACAAACTTCTTCCCAATTACCCTACATACAGTCCACTCATCAAATTCACTCGACGATAGTCGTAAGATTATCATCCCGCGTCACAAATAAATCCTTTTGGACTTATAACGGCGCCAACATTTTGGTCCCTTGAGCCGGAGCTTTGCATCAGCTAGTTTTCGCCGTGGAAGTTTTAGTTTCGTGATACATGCTCCCCTTGACTTGTGTTCTTATTCCCTGTGGAATTATTTCGGTGCATTTTCATTATGCACATTTTCGTACTAGCTATGTTCTCTGATCTCCTGATCATCTCAGCTTATTTTCGACGCTCGTGAATAAGTCTCGGTAGGTCTAGCGTCGTTGTAGCCGTGTCTAGCGTCGTTTTAGTCCGTCATTTCACATTGCTTTGCCATTTCTTGTATATACCACGTCATTCTCGTTGGTTTTTCGCTAGGTGACCTCGTGATAGTCATTACCCGCATTCCCTCTCGCATGGGACGCTCGACCGTTTCGAGTTGGTTGTCCTTTGCCTATTTCTCGTGCATTTTTGCATTAACGTTGATTCACGTGTCTGTTTCAATATACGCTCGGTTATTATTAAGAAAGAAATTCTTTCATTTCGGTTTTCGTCATGGATGAACAAATCCGTGCTCAAAGGTTGTTCATAGTTCAGCGTGAAGAACTGTTTGCTGAAATTCAGCGAACCTATGACAAATTCAAGTCGTTGAAGCCGGACGATGTAAACGCAGTGCGGGATAGGTTCGAACGTCTTGCCGTGATTCGAACCGAATTCAACGCCGTGCAGCAAAAAATAATGCAGCACAACGTTTCGCTGGACTCAACCGTGAAGCCACTCGACGTAGTACAGGTTAATGCCAGCTTCGACGATTTGATATACGCTGCTCAATCAGCCTTCAGGAAAGCTGAATCCAAGGTTATTCCAGTGGTTAGTCAGGCCATGCCAGATCTTCACGCAAGCACGGCAATGCAAGCAGTCTCTTTGCCTAGCATCAACATTCCCAGCTTCTCTGGTGATATTGTTGATTGGACGGAATATTATTCCTTATTCAAGTCTCTAATAGACGAGAATGAGTCACTGAATGCCATTCAAAAGTTTCATTACTTGAGGTCCACGCTTCAGGGAACTGCGTTAGCTGTTATTTCTGGTCTCCCAATAACTCCAGTGAATTATCCACTTGCTCTTCAAGCACTGGTAACTCGCTATCAAAACCCTCGCGTGATAGCAAGTTTGTACATTCGTCAGATTTTAGAATTCACGCCTCTAAAGTCAAATTCACACTCTGGCTTTCAAAGCTTTCTACGAGTTCATAAAAACTCGATTAATGCGCTCAAAGCGCTAGCTCTCCCCGATTTAGCGGATTATATCCTCCTTTCGTTGACAGCCAGAAATCTCGATGTTTCTACGCGTAAGGCTTTTGAAGCCAAGCATTCGTCTCAAAGTGTTCCTACGTACGCTTCTTTGATCGAGTTCATTGAAGATCACTCTCGGACATTAGAACTGTGTGGCCTCGACGTGCCAACTTCAAGCCAGCATCAGGCTGGTACCTCATCGCCCGTCAAACGGGTCAATTCATTGCTTGCATCTCACTCGAAGATGACGTCACCTCACTCTGGTCAACAGCAGAAGTCATGTCCGTTATGCTCGCAAAGTCACACCCTTTACAACTGTGACATGTTACTCAATCAAACTCGTGATGAGAAATACCAAACTCTAAGGCGTCTTCACCGATGTTTTAATTGTTTAGGCGCACATACACGTGAGCAGTGCAAGTCAAAACGGGCTTGTACAAGTTGTCAGAGCAATCAACATCACTCGCTATTGCACTCACCTCGAGTGAAACCCCTCCCTACCCCGAGTGTCAGTGCCGCAACCGCCGTGGCCACCCCCGCTGCGCACGCGAACCCTCTAGTGTTAACCTGTCAATCGAATGACACCCCAGTTGTCAAGACTGTGCTATTAGGTACTGTCCGCGCATTTATCAGTGACGCGGAAGGAAACCTCCAACCCTTTCGTGCCGTAATCGATTCTGGATCTCAGATCTCGGCGGTCACTCACTCTTTAATCAAGAAGCTTGGCCTGAAATTTGAATCTAAGCAATCTGAACTGGTCGGCATCGGAAACTCGGCTGCGCGTGTCTTTGGCACGGTTAACTGCAAGATCACCTCTCGCGTCCTCCCCCACGAACCTATATGCGTTCAAGCTGTAGTGTTATCATCAATCTCGACCGAACTTCCCAACAGCGATGTTCCTATCGATGTCTACAACCAGTATCGTGGTCTAACTCTAGCCGATCATCAGTTTCACCTTCCCGGCAAGGTTGATTTTCTCATAGGCGCTGATCTCTACCCGAGCATTTTGATGAGATCAGGCGACACGCTGATAGGACACGCCCCCTCAGCTCTCAACACCCTATTCGGCTGGGTGGTGCTTGGTCCTATTCGCTCTGAGAAGCTCACCTCACCCCCTCTCACTCTTCTCGCGTGTTCGACTCCGACGTTGGACCGAACACTTCGTCTTTTTTGGGAATCCGAGGAAGTTCAACGTCCTCCCCAGCAAAGTCCTGAGGATGAATGGTGCGAAGAACATTTTGTCGCTACGCACGAACGTGACGCCACCGGACGGTATTCGGTAGCGCTTCCGTTTACATCATCCCCCCCTCCCCTCGGCGATAATCGGGACGTTGCTATGCATAACTTTCTTGCGCTAGAACGTCGTTTGAAACGCACTCCTGACCATGCTGACGCCTATCAGCAATTCATGACTGATTATTGCCAGGCTCGACACATGCAACTCGCCACCACTTCGTCGTCGTATGTGATACCTCACCACTGTGTGCACAAAGTTGCCAGCACCAGTACGAAGCTTCGAGTCGTTTACAATGCCTCCGCTCCCGATAAAGCGGGAGTTTCGCTCAATCAGCTCTTGTTGAGTGGTCCGAAGCTTCAACGTGACTTGTCCAATATTCTCACCGGTTTTCGCACTCATCCCGTCGCCGTCCGCGCGGACATACGTCAAATGTACCGCCAGATTTGCATCCAGCCGTCTGATCGCCATTATCAACACATATTCTGGCGCCCTACGCCTGACTCACCCATTCAGGAGTACGAACTGAACACAGTCACGTACGGTCTTACTCCTTCCGCATTTCTCGCTCAGAGAGTTCTGCGCCAACTCGTCGCCGACGAAGGAACCCTGTTTCCGCTCGCATCCCTCGCTTTAACTGCACACACGTACATCGATGACGTCGTGTCTGGTGCTGAAACCCTCGAGCAAGCACATACCTTGCAAGAAGAACTGACAGCTCTCCTCTCCTTAGGAGGTTTCGAGCTACGAAAATGGTCTAGCAATGATCCTAACGCACTGCGCAACCTTCCGGCCGACCATCTGGAAACTCCCCTCGTATTTTCCAACGACGACCTGGGCATCAAAATCCTCGGTCTTCTATGGGACCCTCGTGCGGACTCCTTCTCGTTTAATACTCAATCCTTTGAAGGAGCCGTCACCAAACGTTCAGTGCTATCCTACATAGCCCGAATCTTCGACCCACTCGGCTTTCTTACGCCTTTCGTGTGCTGGATGAAGATGTTCCTCCAGCAGCTATGGCTCACTCCTCTCGCGTGGGACGACACTCTACCTCCGCATCTCTGTGACGCCTGGTTGCGTGCCGTCGCCGAAGTGCACGAACTATCCCTCTTCAGGATTCCGCGCATCTTCTCCAACGGCACAGGACTCCGTCGACTGATCGGGTTTTGCGACGCCTCCGAGAAAGCCTATGCAGCTGTGTTGTACGTGCTCATCGAAGCCTCGCCAACCTCTTCGTCTTCAGTCAGCATCTTGCGTGCCCGAAGTAAGGTAGCCCCTGTCAAACCATTGACAATACCCAAGTTGGAACTCTCTGCCGCCGTGCTGCTCACTCGGCTGTTAAAGGATGTCTCCAACTCTGAAATCGATTTGTCCATCTCTTCGGTGCATTTATTCACGGATTCCACTATTGTTTTAGCCTGGTTGGCCACCCCTCCTTACCGGCTCAAAACATTTGTCGCCAACCGTGTAGTGGAAATCACCGAAGATTCGTCTCCCGACTCCTGGGCCCATGTACCTTCGGCTGACAACCCAGCTGATTGTGCTTCTCGTGGTTTGACACCCGCAGAATTGATGAACCACCGCCTGTGGATGTCCGGCCCCGCTTTCTTGCACGACTCATCGGCGTCGTGGCCACACTTTTCTCCTTCACTCGTATCGGACACTGCGCTGCCGGAGGTCAAACCTGCTACGGTCAGCCTCAACGCTCATGTCCCCGTCGACACTCTACTTGACAATCTCTGCAAGTTTTCAAGCCTACGCAAGGCCCAACGCGTTTATGGTCACGTAGTCCGTTTTGCTCGTATCCTACTGGCGACGCGTTCGCGAACAGCTGTTCCAACCGGCCCGCTGTCGCCTCCGGAACTGAATGATGCCCTCGACCTGTTCATTCGCGCAACTCAACGACGTTACTACCTCACCGAGCTGCGTCAACTAGAACACCATCAGCCAGTCAAATCCAGCCTTGCAGCTCTCAAGCCTTTTCTCGACCCCTCCGGGTTTCTCAGGGTAGGCGGCCGTCTACGTCACTCGTCTCTACCCGCTGACGCTCGTCACCCTCTCCTCCTTCCAAAGGAAGCGCATCTTTCAGGCACTTCTCTGCTCGCACCCCCTGAATCGCACTTTTCTGTTGACAAGTCGATCTTGACTCGTTGGGACCGCGTTCGTCATTTGCACCAAACGTTCTGGACCCGCTGGTCCCAAGAGTATTTGAACTCCCAAATGCAACGTGGGAAGTGGTTGCGCGGCTCCCCCAATCTTCAAATAGGCGACGTCGTTTTCCTTTTTGAACCCCAACGCTCCCCTCTTTCATGGCCTATCGGTCGGGTAACTCATGTACATCCCGGCCCGGACGAAGTAGTCCGTGTGGTGACCTTGCGCACTCCTACCGGAGTGTACAAGAGACCAGTGAACAAACTGGTCTCTCTCCCCGTCGATTGTTAATTTGGGTGCTTTTCCCAAGTTTTTTTTCGTATCATTTTCGTTTTCTTTATGCAAAACATTGTTTTCCATGGTAGGCGGTATGTTTGCGCCAATCCTATTATGACGACCAACTAGGTCTTTCCCCCTTGTGTTTTGTTTTCGCATCCCTTACCCCTAGTTGTAATACGCAATATGCCTCCAGTTATTTATGTCGTCATCCGTTGACCTTTAGTTACCACAAACAGGCACATCATGTACCTCTCATTGCAGTTCGATCTCAGGTCACTTATTTGTCGTCTCTCGTGTCGGATAGTTGGGCCTATATTGCCTGCATAAGTCGTCATTTCGGACACCCGTTCGTCAGTGTCTTTTCTCGTGTATGCAAGTTGCATAGTGTATCTCCTCGTGAAGCAGTGAAGTTTATTTAGTTAAATCAAGCCATACTATTCCTTTTCTATCATTTATTCATCACCATTTCCCAAACCATTTCTTAGTTTCCAAATCCAACCTCCAATACGTACGTACTTCTTTCTCCCACCCAACGTCTTCACAAAGTGCATTCTCTCAAACATCGTCGCGACGCTTCAAGACGCTTCAAGACGATTACCTCAGGGGAAACACAGGTATCGTGCTATTTATTACAAACTTCTTCCCAATTACCCTACATACAGTCCACTCATCAAATTCACTCGACGATAGTCGTGGGATTATCATCCCGCGTCACAAATAAATCCTATTGGACTTATAACGGCGCCAACAATATATATATATATATATATATATATATATATATATATATGTATATATATATATATATATATATATATATATATATATATATATATATATATATATATATATATATATATATATATATATATATATATATATATATATATATATATATATATATATATATATATATGTATATATATATATATATATATATATATATATATATATATAGGCCTATATGATAATGATTTTATTATGAAATAATGGCAACATTTCTTGTTGGGAGAAATATGGGACTTATTAGACATACGATTGTCGTATATATACGATAATAATACGATAATGAAAACATACGATAATGATAATTTTAATAACCAGGCAAACGCGTTATGTGTTTCCGCGTTGATGGATGAGCTGGAACATATCAACTTATCTTTGGATTGAATATTATATATATATATATATATATATATATATATATATATATATATACACCTTGAGATCCGAACCATGACATCACTGCCATCTTATTTTCCATCATTAATCAATATGATAATTGGATGAGCGAAGCGAAGACTCAATTACACTATACCGAAAAAAAAGTGCCTGTTTTTTTTTTTTTTTTTTTTTTTTTTTTTTTTTTTTTTCGCGCTCCACAGGTCAGACAAAAATTCAAAATCAGTTGAAACTTGGCACACACATGAACCCCTATCTGACTTGATGCTGTATAGTTTTGAGGCGCGATCGGTTTAACAACTTCTGAGAAAACTCATTCCAAAGTTTTCAAAAATTCCATTAGAATAAGCCAGAGGAAAACATTCGTGAAAAATATTTCATCTGAGAGGATTCAAATTCTCAGAGAATTTCAATCTGATAATGATACACATTATTCCGAACTTTTACTCAAATCGGATCAGCCGTTTCGATGTAAAAAAATATATAATGTTATTTGTGTCAATTATTCAAAGCTATTAAGATACCTATTAAAGCAAAGCAACAAGTGTCACCACTTGATTGTAAACGATTGAAACAATGCCTTCTTTATTACTAGGCAAACGCGTTATGTGTTTCCTCGTTGATGGATGAGCTGGAACATATCAACTTATCTTTGGATTGGTTATTATATGTATATATATATATATATACACCTTGAGATCCAAACCATTACATCACTGCCATCTTATTTTCCATTAATAATTTATATAATAATAAAGAAGGCTTTGTTTTAATCGTTTACCATCAAGTGGTGACACTTGTTGCTTTGATTTAATAGGTATCTTAATAGCTTCGAATAATTGACACAAATAACATTATATATTTTTTACATCGAAACGGCTCATCCGATTTGAGTAAAAGTTCGCAATAATGTGTATCATTATCAGATCAAAATTCTCTGAGAATTTGAATCCTCTCAGATGAAATATTTTTCACGAATGTTTTCCTCTGGGTTATTCTAATGGGATTTTTGAAAACTTTGGAATGAGTTTTCTAAGAAGTTGTTCTATCGATCGTGCCTCAAAACTATACAGCATCAAGTCAAATAGGGGTTCATGTGTGTGCCAAGTTTCAACTGATTTTGAATTTTTGTCTGACCTGTGGAGCGCGAACAAAAAAACAAAAAACAAAAAACAAAAAAAAACAGGCACTTTTTTTTCGGTATAGTGTAATTGAGTCTGCGCTTCGCTCATCCAATTATATAAATTATTAATGTAAAATAAGATGGCAGTGATGTAATGGTTTGGATCTCAAGGTGTATATATATATATATATAATAACCAATCCAAAGATAAGTTGATATGTTCCAGCTCATCCATCAACGCGGAAACACATAACGCGTTTGCCTAGTGAAGACAGGTTTGTTTTAATCGTTCACAATCAAGTGGTGACACTTGTTGCTTCGATTTAATAGGTATCTTAATAGCTTTGAATAATTAACACAAATACCATTTTACATTTCTTTACATCGAAACGGCTGATCCGATTTGAGTGAAAGTTCGGAATAATGTGTATCATTATTAGATTGAAATTCCCTGAAAATTAGAATCCTCTCAGATGGAATATTTTTCACGAATTTTTTCCCCCGGGTTATTCTAATGGGATTTTTGAAAACTTTGGAATGAGTTTTCTCAGAAGTGGTACAACCGATCGTGCCTCAAAACTATACAGTATCGAATTGGATGAGGATACTAGTGTGTGCCAATTTTCAACTGATTTTGAATTTTCTTCTGATCTGTGGAGCGCGAACAAAAAAAAACAGGCACTTTTTTTCGGGTATGGCGAATTCGAGTCTTCGCTTCGCTCATGCAATAATAATATAACTAGGCAAACGCGTTATGTGTAACCGCGTTGATGGATGAGCTGGAACATATCAACTTATATTTGGATTGGTTATATATATATATATATATATATATATATATATATATATATATATATATATATATATATATATATATATATATATATATATATATATATATACACCTTGAGATCCAAACCATTACATCACTGCCATCTTATTCTCCATTAATAATTCATATGATAATAAAGGAGGCTTTGTTTTAATCGTTTACAATCAAGTGGTGACACTTGTTGCTTTGATTTAATAGGTATCTTAATAGCTTTGAATGATTAACACAAATAACATTATATATGTTTTTACATCGAAACGGCTGACCCGATTTGAGTGCAAGTTCGGAATAATGTGTATCATTATCAGATTGAAATTCCCTGAGAATTTGAATCCTCTCGGATGAAATATTTTTCACGAATGTTATCCTCTGGGTTATTCTGATGGGATTTTTGAAAACTCTGGAACGAGTTTTCTCAGAAGTGGTAGAACCGATCGCGCCTCAAAACTATACAGCATCAAGTCAGATAGGGGTTCATGTGTGTGCCAAGTTTAAACTGATTTTGAATTTTCGTCTGACCTGTGGAGCGCGAAAAAAAAAAAAAAAAAAAAAAAAGGGCACTTTTTTCGATATAGTGAAATTGAGTCTTTGCTTTGCTCATCCAATAATACTAGGCAAACGCGTTATGTGGTTCCGCGTTGATGGATGAGCTGGAAAATATCAACTTATCTTTGGATTGGTCATTATATATATATATATATATATATATATATATATATATATATATATATATATATATATATATATATATATATATATATATATATATACACCTTGAGATCCAAACCATTACATCACTGCCATCTTATTTTAAATATTTTCCATTAATAATTTATATGATAATCAAGAAGGCTTTGTTTTAATCGTTTACAATCAAGTTGCTTTGATTTAATAGGCATCTTAATAGCTTTGAATAATTAACACAAATTACATCATATATTTTTTTACACCAAAATGGCTGATTCGATTTGAGTGGAAGTTCGGAATAATGTGTATCATTATTAGATGGAAATTCCCTGAGAATTTGAATCCTCTCAGATGAAATATCTGTCACAAAATGTTTCCTCTGGGTTATTCTAAGAGATTTCCGAGAACTTTGGAATGAGTTTTCTCAGAAGTGGTTAAACCGATTGCGCCTCAAAACTGAACAGTATCGAATTGGATAAGGATACTTGTGTGTGCCAAGTTTCAACTGATTTTGAATTTTCGTCTGTCCTGTGGAGCGCGAACAAAAAAGAAACAAACAAACAAATAAAAAAGATTAAGGCACTTTTTTTCGGGTTTGGCGAAATTGAGTCTTCGCTTCGCTCATCCAATAATGATAATTATAATTATAACTAGGCCAATGCGTTATGTGTTTCCGCGTTGATGGATGAGCTGGAACATATCAACTTATCTTTGGATTGGTCATTATATATCACCATCATATATATATATATATATATATATATATATATATTTATATATATATATATATATATATATATATATATATATATATATATATATATATATATATATATATATATATATATATATATATATATATATATATATATATATATATATATATATATATATATATATATATATCACCTTGAGATCCAAACCATTACATCACTGCCATCTTATTTCCCATTAATAATTGGATGAGCGTAGCGAAGACTCAATTTCACTGTAGGTACTTGAAAAATCGAATGTGTTTTTTTTTGTTCGCGCTCTACAGGTCAAACAGAAATTCAGATCATGATGAAACTTGGCACACACATGAACCCCATCTGACTTGATGCTGTATAGTTTTGAGGCAAAATCGGATCAACAATTCTTGAGATAAATCATTTTGAAGTTTTCAAAAAACTCATATGAATAAGCCAGGCGGAAAAAATGACAAAGTGAATGTTCTCCGAAATTTTTCAAATTTTCACAGAACTCGAACAACATGATTGGATGAGCGAAGCGAAGACTCAATTTAGCCATACCCGGAAAAAAGTGCCTTTTTTTTTTGTTTTTTTTTTTTTGTTCGCGCTCCACAGGTCAGACGAAAATTCAAAATCAGTTGAGACTTGGCACACACAAGTATCCTCATCCAATTCGATACTGTATAGTTTTGAGGCGCGATCGGTTGAACCACTTCTGAGAAAACTCATTCCAGATTTTTTTCAAAAATCCCATTAGAATAACCCAGAGGAAAAAATTCGTGAAAAATATTTCATCTGTGAGGATTCAAATTCTCGGAGAATCTCAATCTGATAATGATACTAATTATTTCGAACTTTCACTGAAATCGGATCAGCCGTTTCGATGTACAAAAATATATAATGTAATTTGTGTTAATTATTCAAATCTATGAAGATACCTATTAAATCGAAGCAACAAGTGTCACCACTTGATTTCAAACGATTAAAACAAAGCCTTCTTTATTATCATATGAATTAATAATGGAAAATAAGATGGCAGTGATGTAATGGTTTGGATCTCAAGGTGTATATATATATAATAACCAATCCGAAGATAAGTTGATATGTTCCAGCTCATCCATCAACGCGGCAACACATAACGCGTTTGCCTAGTAAAACACATTATTACGGACTTTCATTATAATCGGATGTGACGTTTCGGAGTAGAAAATTAAAAAATGCGATTTTTATTCATTTAATCACTTCATTTTTTGTATTTGCTCATCCATCAACGCGGAAACACATGTCGCGTTTCCCTAGTTTATATGATAATGAAGAAGGCTTTGTTTTAATCGTTTACAATCAACTGGTGACACTTGTTTTAATAGGTATCTTAATAGCTTCGAATAATTAACGTAAATAACATTATATATTTTTTTACATCGAAACGGCTGATCCGATTTGAGTAAAAGTTTGGAATAATGTGTATCATTATCAGATTGAAATTTCCTGTGAATTTGAATCCTCTCGGATGAAATATTTTTCACGAATGTTTTCCTCTGGGTTATTCTAATGGTGTTTTTGAAAACTTTGGAATGAGTTTTCTCATAAGTGGTTGAACCGATCGCGCCTCAAAACTATACAGCGTCAAGTCAGATATGGGTTCATGTGTGTGCCAAGTTTCATCATGATCTAAATTTCTGTTTGACCTGTAGAGCGCGAGCAAAAAGAAAAAAAAACACATTCGATTTTTCATGTACAGTGAAATCGAGTCTTCGCTACGCTCATCCAATGATAATATGAGGATACAACTAGGAAAACGCGTTATGTGTTTCCGCGTTGATGGATGAGCAAATAAAAAAAAATGAAGTAATTGAATGAATAAAAATCGCATTTTTCATTTTTTACTCCGAAATGTCACATCCGATTATCGTGAAAGTCCGTGATAATGTGTATCATTATGTTGTCCGAGTTCACTTTGTCATTTTTTCCGCCTGGCTTATTCATGTGGGTTTTTTGAAAACTTCAAAATGATTTATCTCAAGAATTGTTGAACCGATTTTGCCTCAAAACTATACAGCATCAAGTCAAATAGGGGTTCATGTGTGTGCCAAGTTTCATCATGATCTGAATTTCTGTTTGCCCTGTAGAGCGCGAACAAAAAAACAAAAAAAAACAAAAAAACTCAAAAACACATTCGATTTTTCAAGTACAGTGAAATTGAGTCTCCGCTACGCTCATCCAATGAGGATTACTAGGCAAACGCGTTATGTGTTCTTGCGTTGATGGATGAGCTGGAACATATCAACTTATCTTTGGATTGGTTATTATATATATATATATATATATATATATATATATATATATATATATATATATATATATATATATATATATATATATATATATATATATATATATATATATATATATACACCTTGAGATCCAAACCATTACATCACTGCCATCTTATTTTCCATTAATAATGTATATGATAATAAAGAAGGCTTTGTTTCAATCGTTTACAATCAAGTGGTGACACTTGTTGCTTTGATGTAATAGGTATCTTAATAGCTTTGAATAATTAACACAAATAACATTATATATTTTTTTACATCATAACGGCTGATCCGATTTGAGTGAAAGTTCGGAATAATGTGTATCATTATCAGATTGAAATTCTCTGAAAATTTGAATCCTCTCAGATGAAATATTTTTCACGAATGTTTTCCTCTGGGTTATTCTAATGGGATTTTTGAAAACTTTGGAATGAGTTTTCTCAGAAGTGGTCAAACCGATCGCGGCTCAAAACTATACAGCATCAAGTCAGATAGGGGTTCATTTGTGTGCCAAGTTTCAACTGATTCTGAATTTTCGTCTGACCTATGGAGCGCGAACAAAAACAAAAAAAAAGGCACTTTTTTCTCGTTATAGTGAAATTGAGTCTTCGCTTCGCTCATCCAATTAATTCCTATGACTAGGCAAACGCGTTATGTGTTTCCGCGTTGATGGATGAGCTGGAACATATCTACTTATCTTTGGATTGGTTATTATATATATATATATATATATACACCTTGAGATCCAAACCATTACATCACTGTCATCTTATTTTCCATTAATAATTCATATAATAATAAAGGAGGCTCTGTTTTAATCGTTTACAATCAAGTGGTGACACTTGTTGCTTTGATTTAATAGGTATCTTAATAGCTTTGAATAATTGACACAAATAACATTATATATTTTTTTAGATCGAAACGGCTGATCCGATTTGAGTGAAAGTTCGGAATAATGTGTATCATTATCAGATTGAAATTCTCTGAAAATTTGAATCCTCTCAGATGAAATATTCTTCACGAATGTTTTCCTCTGGGTTATTCTAATGGGATTTTTGAAAACTTTGGAATGAGTTTTCTCAGAAGTTGTTCTACCGATCGTGCCTTAAAACTATACAGCATCAAGTCAGATAGGGGTTCATGTGTGTGCCAAGTCTCAACTGATTTTGAATTTTTGTCTGACCTGTGGAGCGCGAACAAAAAAAAAAAAAAAAAAACAGGCACTTTTTTTTCGGTATAGTGTAATTGAGTCTCCGCTTCGCTCATCCAATTATCATTATATTCATCCAGAATTACTTCAATAAATATCATCATTATAATCTTTTCCTTTCTTTGATAATATCGAAACTTGATACAAAATCATTGTTCCCCAATGAAGGCTATGGTTGAAATATAGGATCGTTTGGACGGGGCACCACAAGGGCGATCTTATCATCCTATTTTGATTATTCAAAACTCATGCACTTCAACACCAGGACTGCGCTGTCATGTGACCATAATTTTTCTCCGTAGAGATAAAAGTATTTCAGTATAAACACACGAATGTTAATATCTTTCACTTTGAACTTCTTTCCATACTTTTTGAGACAAGATTTTCAGACAAAATGAAAAAACACGTGTAAAGTATTATATCATGAGTGAAATGAAAAATAAAATGAAAGAACATCTCAAATGAAAATACCACTTCATTACGAAGTTGAAAATTAAATTGCTCAATTTCCGTCACGGGCAAAATTATCATTTGACCTTCTCTCCCGACTACTAGTTGGCCACAACGGAAAACTAACCGAATTATAAAATAACAAAAACGAACGGTGTACTGTTTCATTTTTTTTTCTCAAATAAAAATGGATTTTTCTCACAGAATTTGGACTCTACCGATGATATTTAAATGTCAGTAGGTCATCCAAACGCTTTGTGAGGAAAAGTAACGCGATCCACAGTTTTCATTCAGACTTTCAGTCGACTGTGATACTTTCAGTACGAAAGACGTTATATAACTTCTTGCTTTTATTTTGTGGAAAATTTCTACTCTACGACAAACGTTATTTAGAATTCAATTTTCATTGTATATTCAAAGTGACAAAGTTCTTTGCTGTTCATCATTATAGGATCACCGAATTAACTATAGTATATATACTTGACTTGGGAGTTGTACAAACTAATTAGACGAGCTTTAGCGAGGATTCAATTTGACATACTGAATAAAATTGGTGTTCGTTCTTCTGTTTTTTTTTAATGTTTTTTTGTCGTTTCTCCACAGGTCAAACGGCTACAGCTATCAACTTCAAACTTTTTTTATAATGGTTTCTCATCTAACTCAGATCTGTATAGTTTTGTGGCATTATCGGATGGTAACTTTTTGTTTTATGAATTTGAGAATTTTCAAAAATGCCCATCAAAATAACACGGCGGGAAAAAAAGAAGATATTTTTATTTAAAAAAAAAATGAAATTCTGCGTGAAGTTGATTTACATTTTGATACACATTTCTGAAAGTTTTCAGCTCGATCGGGTGAGCCATTTCGAAGATAAACCATGAAATGAGCTCAATTGGTACCACTCGAAGCAGTTTTTACCCAATTCTATCTCAAATGTCACCCAATTGGCGAATGTAGGCAAAAGTTTGGCAAAGAAGTCGACATACTATTACTTTCCGCTCGTCTAACAACGCGTATATAGCGTTTTCCTAGTATTTAATAAATTATGCAATAATTATCAGCTTGACTTGTTATCACCCTTGGTTTCTTTGGTACATCAACTGAAATTAGATAATTGTGGATTAGAAATCATAAGACCGACCATCGTGTTGTTCTACTCAAGTCGCAAACGCATCGAAATTGTCTAGTAATTCATGTTTTTGTGATTTTATCAAGTTGGGTGTTGTGACTGGCGAGTACAACACAGCGCGTGTAATTTACCCACGATTTTGGTTGAATTGTTGAACCACCTAACCCGACTTATGTTGGATATAGGGTAGGATTCCATTATTGTCAAGTTTTGAATCAATATATAAATTCAATGATTGATATAATTTCAATTTCCGATCAGTTTCTCTCATACAAATCTTGTTCTGGCACATATATATATATATAATTATTATTATATATATATATATATATATATATATATATATATATATATATATATATATATATATATATATATATATATATATTTAACCTGGTATGTTGATTTAGTTCTCTTCATACCACTATAAATGGATTCATCAAAAATATTCGAAATTGCATCCTCTCAGACATTCAAATATTTTGAAACCATTGTTGGTGACGTGCATTTCCTGTTCCGTTTGAAGGATCGTGCATTAGTGCTGTTTACTGCATGCACTTGCGTATGAGATATATAATATTTGCCCCAACGGATTGAATTACTAATTTTCAGTTGGCAGTATATTTTCATTGTCATACGACAGTACATAGCCTACAAGTCCATTATTAGATGAGCGTAGCGTGATTCTATTTCACATACCGAAAAAAATTAGCTTCGTTTTATTTTTCTATTTTCTGTAATTTTGTGCGCGGCATACAGGTCAGGAAAAAATACCCATCGACTTGAAACTTCTACATATTTCTGTCATACCAAAATAGGCTGGGACTGTTTTTCAGAAAAATCGGTCTGAAGGTTTTCCCGGAAAAAATTCGGAAAGTTAGAGAAATCTTCATAAAAATAACACGGATGGAAAATACTTGAAATGTGGAAAATTTTCAAAAACTTCAAAGTTTTCACTGAATATGAAAAACATGATTACGGATATTTTCAGTGACTTTCACAATATTCGGATGGGAAATAACAAAGAAAACGCAATAAAATTATCCATTTCATTGAAGGTTGGGATCAATTGGTTTTGCAAAGTGTATATGCGACAGGTTGCAGCACTTTAAATATCAACAAGTTGCAAGTAAGGTATTTGAACGTTTGAAGTAATCCAAGGTTCGTAGATGTAGATTTATCTGACGAAATATTTTTCGTTCCAGATTTCCATACTTGTAAGCTCATCTCACAACGCGCATCCCGCGTTTTCCTAGTATAATTGATGAGCGTAGCGAAGTCTCCATCCCACTCTTATATGGATTTGTCTGTGTTTTTTTTTTTTTTTTTTTTTTTTTTGTAAGCACTCCACAGGTCGCAAGGGTTGACTGATCAACATGAAACTTTTTTTGTACACGCAAACTCATCCAACTCAGAACTGTATAGTTTTTGGAATAAATCGGTCGGACCGATTTTGAGAAAAATCATCTCAAAGTTTCTAAAAACCCCATGAAAAATGGCTGGGCGGAAAATGTTGAAAAATAAAATCTCTCCAAATGGAATGAAATTCTCTCTAAATGTGTATACATGGATTTTACACATTATCACGATTTTTTAAGCAATTCCGATCAGTCGTTTTGAAGAAAAAAAATGAAATAACTGATAATATTCATAAAATATATCATAAAAATTGTGACAGAATTAGGATGTCGAGATTCACTGCTTTCTAGTTTCGAGAGTTGACCAACAATGAAGTATTTTTTCATATGCGTCAAGGAGTGTAGAATACCAGAGTCAATGAAGTGGCGAGAGTAGAACTTCTTTAACGACTTTTATAGCTTATTCAGATATATCAAGGTGTGTAGAATACCAGAGTCTATAAAGTAGCAAGGGTAGAACTAATTCAACGACTTTTATACCTTATTCAGATATCTCGCTCATCTTACAACGCATATTTCGCGTTTGACTAGTAATATATGTAACTCATAACTCCTATCATATACCGAATTGAACGCCTGATTGAAGAAGGAAGAACGGTGTATTTCGTAAATCGCGTCCGATCGTGTGCTACGCCTCGTTTACAATGCAGTGTAACGACATGTTGCACGCGCTCATGTGCTTCTCTCATTGGTCGCAAGACAAGGTTATTACTCATCACAATACTTACCAAAATCTACTAATTACTCACGTCTCGAGGGGGGGGGGGAGGGGGGAGGGGGGGCTGAAGAGCGTATACCGTAATACGGATACTACCAAGAGTGAAGGAGGACTTAAGACTTGTAATGATGCCGTACCGGAGCAACTATTTCAGGAAATTGGTTAAGGTTATTTGGGTCAGGTCTGGGGCTTTTTTTTCTGTAAGCGTCAGCCCCTCAGAAATGATATAATTGGTATATATATATATATATATATATATATATATATATATATATATATATATATATATATATATATATATATATATATATATATATATATATATATATATATATATATATATATATATGTATATATTTATACATCGTATATTTTCATTAACGTTTCGAGATACCAAGTGATACATGAGAGCATTACCGGTAGAAACAATGTGAACTCTGCATTGCTAGTTTTCTTCCAGTGTGTAACATATAGTAGGCTCATATGTGAAATGTTCGTCTTGCCGTTCAACAAATTTCAATATTATCATTACAAGGTATTTTTCAGTAAGGATCAGAATCTATAAAATCATCATTATCAATAGCCCAACAAATAATCATAAATATGCTTGTGAATGAAAACCTATAGAGCTCGTCATATTTCTGAGATGGTGCGCTATACTGAATTGGTTACTATAGTTGAGGGAGGGGGGGGGGGGGGGAGGGGGAGAGGTGCCGTCAAATATTTTGATATGGCCCTGGGCCCGGATTCACAAAGAGTCCCATCTTCAGGACGTCTTGAGTTATAGGACCAATATTGGTCCCAACTCAGTGAAATGGTCCCAACTTGAGACCAATATTCGTCAAAACTCAGTAAAATGGTCCCAACTTGAGACCAATATTGGTCATAACTCAGTAAAATGGTCCCAACTTGAGACCAATATTGGTCCTTACTCAGTAAAATGGTCTCAACTTGAGACCAATATTGGTCCTAACTCAGTTAAATGGTCCCAACTTGAGACCAATATTGGTTTTAACTCAGTAAAATGGTCCCAACTTGAGACCGGTATTGGTCATAACTCAGTAGAATGGTCCCAGCTTGAGACCAATATTGGTCCTAGCTCAGTAAAATGGTCCCATCTTTCGGCCAATATTGGTCCTAACTCAGTAAAATGGTCCCAACTTGAGGCCAATATTGGTCCTGACTCAGTAAAATGGTCCCAACTTGAGACCAATATTGGTCCTAACTCAGTAAAATGGTCCTAACTTGAGGCCAATATTGGTCATAACTCAGTGAAATGATCTCAACTTGAGACCAATATTGGTCCTAACTCAGTAAAATGGTCCTAACTTGAGGCTAATATTGGTCCTAACTCAGTAAAATGGTCCCAACTTGAGGCCAATATTGGTCCTAACTCAGTAAAATGGTCCCAACTTGAGGCCAATATTGGTCATAACTCTGTAAAATGGTCCCAACTTGTGACCAATATTGGTTATAACTCAGTAAAATGGTCCCAACTTGAGGCCAATATTGGTCCCAACTCAGTAAAATGGTCCCAACTTGAGGCCAATATTGGTCCTAACTCAGTAAAATGGTCCCAACTTGTGACCAATATTGGTTATAACTCTGTAAAATGGTCCCAACTTGAGGCCAATATTGGTCATAACTCTGTAAAATGGTCCCAACTTGTGACCAATATTGGTTATAACTCTGTAAAATGGTCCCAACTTGAGGCCAATATTGGTCATAACTCTGTAAAATGGTCCCAACTTGTGACCAATATTGGTTATAACTCAGTAAAATGGTCCCAACTTGAGGCCAATATTGGTCATAACTCTGTAAAATGGTCCCAACTTGTGACCAATATTGGTTATAACTCAGTAAAATGGTCCCAACTTGAGGCCAATATTGGTCATAACTCTGTAAAATGGTCCCAACTTGTGACCAATATTGGTTATAACTCAGTAAAATGGTCCCAACTTGAGGCCAATATTGGTCATAACTCTGTAAAATGGTCCCAACTTGTGACCAATATTGGTTATAACTCAGTAAAATGGTCCCAACTTGTGACCAATATTGGTTATAACTCTGTAAAATGGTCCCAACTTGAGGCCAATATTGGTCATAACTCTGTAAAATGGTCCCAACTTGTGACCAATATTGGTTATAACTCAGTAAAATGGTCCCAACTTGTGACCAATATTTGTTATAACTCTGTAAAATGGTCCCAACTTGAGGCCAATATTGGTCATAACTCTGTAAAATGGTCCCAACTTGTGACCAATATTGGTTATAACTCTGTAAAATGGTCCCAACTTGAGGCCAATATTGGTCCTAACTCAGTAAAATGGTCCCAACTTGTGACCAATATTGGTTATAACTCTGTAAAATGGTCCCAACTTGAGGCCAATATTGTTCCTAACTCAGTAAAATGGTCCTAACTTGAGGCCAATATTGGTCATAACTCTGTAAAATGGTCCTAACTTGTGACCAATATTGGTTATAACTCAGTAAAATGGTCCCAACTTGAGGCCAATATTGGTCCTAACTCAGTAAAATGGTCCCAACTTGTGACCAATATTGGTTATAACTCAGTAAAATGGTCCCAACTTGAGGCCAATATTGGTCCTAACTCAGTAAAATGGTCCCAACTTGAGGCCAATATTGGTCATAACTCTGTAAAATGGTCCCAACTTGTGACCAATATTGGTTATAACTCAGTAAAATGGTCCCAACTTGAGGCCAATATTGGTCCTAACTCAGTAAAATGGTCCCAACTTGAGGCCAATATTGGTCATAACTCTGTAAAATGGTCCCAACTTGTGACCAATATTGGTTATAACTCTGTAAAATGGTCCCAACTTGAGGCCAATATTGGTCCTAACTCAGTAAAATGGTCCCAACTTGTGACCAATATTGGTTATAACTCTGTAAAATGGTCCCAACTTGTGACCAATATTGGTTATAACTCTGTAAAATGGTCCCAACTTGAGGCCAATATTGGTCCTAACTCAGTAAAATGGTCCCAACTTGTGACCAATATTGGTTATAACTCTGTAAAATGGTCCCAACTTGAGGCCAATATTGGTCCTAACTCAGTAAAATGGTCCTAACTTGAGGCCAATATTGGTCCTAACTCAGTAAAATGGTCCCAACTTGAGGCCAATATTGGTCATAACTCTGTAAAATGGTCCCAACTTGTGACCAATATTGGTTATAGCTCAGTAAAATGGTCCCAACTTGAGGCCAATATTGGTCCTAACTCAGTAAAATGGTCCCAACTTGAGGCCAATATTGGTCATAACTCTGTAAAATGGTCCCAACTTGTGACCAATATTGGTTATAACTCAGTAAAATGGTCCTAACTTGAGGCCAATATTGGTCCTAACTCAGTAAAATGGTCCCAACTTGAGGCCAATATTGGTCCTAACTCAGTAAAATGGTCCCAACTTGAGGCCAATATTGGTCATAACTCTGTAAAATGGTCCCAACTTGTGACCAATATTGGTTATAACTCAGTAAAATGGTCCTAACTTGAGGCCAATATTGGTCCTAACTCAGTAAAATGGTCCCAACTTGAGGCCAATATTGGTCATAACTCTGTAAAATGGTCCCAACTTGTGACCAATATTGGTCCTAACTCAGTAAAATGGTCCCAACTTGAGGCCAATATTGGTCATAACTCTGTAAAATGGTCCCAACTTGTGACCAATATTGGTTATAACTCAGTAAAATGGTCCCAACTTGAGGCCAATATTGGTCCTAACTCAGTAAAATGGTCCCAACTTGAGGCCAATATTGGTCATAACTCTGTAAAATGGTCCCAACTTGTGACCAATATTGGTTATAACTCAGTAAAATGGTCCTAACTTGAGGCCAATATTGGTCCTAACTCAGTAAAATGGTCCCAACTTGAGGCCAATATTGGTCATAACTCTGTAAAATGGTCCCAACTTGTGACCAATATTGGTTATAACTCAGTAAAATGGTCCTAACTTGAGGCCAATATTGGTCCTAACTCAGTAAAATGGTCCCAACTTGAGGCCAATATTGGTCCTAACTCAGTAAAATGGTCCCAACTTGAGGCCAATATTGGTCATAACTCTGTAAAATGGTCCCAACTTGAGGCCAATATTGGTCCTAACTCAGTAAAATGGTCCCAACTTGTGACCAATATTGGTCCTAACTCAGTAAAATGGTCCCAACTTGAGGCCAATATTGGTCATAACTCTGTAAAATGGTCCCAACTTGTGACCAATATTGGTTATAACTTAGTAAAATGGTCCCAACTTGTGACCAATATTGGTCCTAACTCAGCAAAATGGTCCCAACTTGAGGCCAATATTGGTCCTGACTCAGTAAAATTGTCCCAACTTGAGACCAATATTGGTTATAACTCAGTAAAATGGTCCTTACTTGAGGCCAATATTGGTCCTAACTCAGTAAAATGGTCCCAAGTTGAGACCAATATTGGTCTTTACTCAGTAAAATGGTCCCAACTTGAGACGTCCCAAAGATAGTACTCTTTGTGAATCCGGGCCCTAGTCATGAAAAGCGTGAATTCCAACTCACTGTGATAAGACATTCAAAATATGATTGACAAATTGCTGACCAGTATTGTAATAGTTATAGACTCGACCAGTAGCCGACCGACACCCTCTTAAACCAGCTGACATCTGCTATAGAACGACAAATAATCTTGTTCCCAGGAGTACAAGCGTCGGTCACGTGACATCGAGACGGAGACCGACGAGGACCTGTTGCTGTTCCCGTCTCTGGAGGACGCGTCGAGCGGTAGCTTGTCGAGCAGCGTGTCGCTGTCGGACAAGAGCGCCGCGTCGACGGACAACAACGTCGAAGAGTTCGTCAGTGACGCGCCGTTCGCCGGTAAGTTGGAGAATGCCACCTCCGGTCTGACGTCACTGATGGCTGGAATCACGTGTCACGTGTGATCGCATGACGTCAGTCGGGATTGCTCTTCGCTGCTGAGAACGTTTTGTTTTTGCTGCTCGTTTTTGTGCATGGATTGTGTTTGTGAGTTTTCACTTTTTATTGTTGTATTTTTGTTTTTTAGTGTCTTCCTAATCCGTCAGCCTGGTTTTCACTTCGTTTTTTTTTCGAGTTGACCGACAAAATTTCGGCCGGAATTCCCTTTTGACTGCCGTGTTGACGCTCTTCTATAGGCTCCTGTCAAGTGACGTCACCCATTGTTGCAAGAGACAGACAACAATGTCTACCAGTTGGAATTGATCCATCAGAATATTTGGTAGTCCACCAGTTCGTATTGTGTTGCTATGGTAACGATTGTTTGTCATTTGTTACTTGACAGAAACCTATAGCCACGACCTTCCCATATTTTCCAAACGGCATTGATTCTGATATAAAAATCACTGCAGTTCTGTTTTCGTTTTATTCCCGCCTTCTATTTGGTTGAATTCTATTCATTCTGATATGAATTCATCTATGAGTAAATGAATGAAAGCTATTCTTAAATATTTCATTTCGACACATACTTTCAACTATGTTGAAGATGAATGTGAACCAAGGTGAATAAATAAACCCTAAGCATCTAAATGGATGTTCACATCCGACTTCTTGATTTGAAAAACTTTAGGATTCAAAAAAGTGATCACGAAATTGTACCGTGATAAAAATCGAAATGGGAACCGGTGACCGAATCTGGGCTGCAATTTCCTCGGCCGATCCGAAAATATTCCTAGTGGGAACCAGGTTATATATACCAAATTTGTATTTCCTTGATGAAAGTTCATTTAGTATTCATTTGATTAGGTTTATGCCATGGTTAATGAGGTTCTTACGGGTTTGTCCCGTTGAGGATATGGGAGATTGTTTTTCGGAACGATAATAGAAAAGAGGATGACCGTTTCCACCAATCAGTGAGGTTTATTATACCCACCAGTACCATGGGTTCTTACCATTCTTGCTCGATTCGTTGTGTGTTTTACTCGAGGGATTAATAACTCATGAAATCTGGTGTGCACTCGTCATGAAATCTTCCTGAAATCTTCCTGAAATCCTGTAAAAGCTCCCTGAAATTCCTTGAAATTTGAAATCAGTTGTACACCAAATTTACTAGTTGTTCATTCCTCGGTCCAACTGATCGGTGGCAGTGATATTCTGAAGATCATCATTCAAAATAATACACATTAATGTTATTATTTGCCATGGCAATTACTATATGGGGCAGTAATTCTATTTTGTATATTTTATTCGTTCATCTTTCGAACCTTTTTACTATTTTGAATATATTATTGATGAATGTACTATCGGTATCATATCGAATCGAAGCTTATACCAGTTTACCAGCTTCAAGCACACACAGAACGCATAGCGCACATAGAGTAGGTAGATTTTTATTTTTAATTTGTTTCTTTTATTCTAGAATTTATCTCTGGTTATTCTACTGACATCATCAACTGTAAATGAAGGATGTTTTTTTCATCCGCTCCATGGTGGACTTTGCCATGCGCTATTGTCACTTTCACTGTAAATAACAATACTTTCCAATAGTCATTGTTACAATAATTATAATAACACTAGATCTATACTTGTATCCACGAAAGAAAGAGGTCGTTTACCGAATGAATAATTGTTAATAAATAAGTTGAATGACAGCACAAACCTGTGACTAGATTTCAACGAATTATCACTATATTTATTTCCCTAATTTTTGAGAAAACTAAAAATCATAATCTCAATTCAAGAAATGTATATTAATTCATTTGTCCTCCAGGACCCGTTTTTTTTCTTTCTCATGCTGTAGACATTACTAAATTCTGTTTATAATTGTATACAGAATCTGTAATGCCTACGTCATGAATCAAGGTCTCTGGAGGACAAATAAATATATATTTTCTGAAATTGAGATGATTTCTAGTTTTATCCAAAATGGAGGAAATTAATATCGTCATTATTCCTTGAAATCTTGAATGTTGGTGATGTTTTTCGACGGCATAAAAACGTACAATTTCAAATATGCAACGTTTTCGAAAGATGTAGTTGTGTTACTCAAATTCTCGTACTGAAAATTGGTTACCCTGGAAATACCACAAGTCTACAATGTCCACACGTAATGTGTACTTCTGTCTACACAAATATGAAGGTTATATTCACATTTCTTATGGGGTCCACATAGTAACATTTCCAGTGTCAACAATACATATAAACAGTGACTTTCCGATTGGACATATTGTAGTAAAACTTCTTCACATCATTCAGAAAATAATCTTCTAAAATACTTTCAAGACATAGTGAACATCCATAAATATCAGGTTACATGTTATTGGTATGTAACGGTATGCGGTGAGGTAAACATCGATGGCAAAAATATTGATTTTTACTGTTACGAACAAATTGATCTTTCCACCTATTGTCATTTTTTTTTTCTTTTTTTTTCAATAACATCGAAACTTGATACAAAATCATTGTTCCCCAATCAAGGCCATGGATGAAAGATAGGATCGTTTGGACGGGGCACCACAAGGGCGATCTTATACCACCCCATTTTGATTATTTAAAACTAATGAACTTCAACACCAGGACTGCGCTGTCTGTGACCATAATTTTTCGACGCAGATAAAAGTATTTCAGTATAAACACACGAATATATATTGTCATTATAAAATTGACTCACCAACATTATTGACAAACTTTGTCTGCATCCTGTGTTATATTTCTTAATTCTATATCTTGCACTGTTCAAGTTGGATGATCATGCAAACCTGTGAAATCACCCTTGTTGAAAGTATTTCGTGGATACAAGTGCATCTATGGTGCCAAAGTCGACCCTAGATGGCGTATAAATCTGTCAGTTACAATAAAACATGATTGCATTTGTCCATCAATGTAATATCCATCAATTATGAACATTTTATTTGCATTTTGTGTTATTGTCTTGAGAATGTGGAATGTATTTTGAATTGTATGTTACCTTCTATAGATGATTATAAGCAAGTTATTCTTATACGTTTGTTAATAGCATTCTGATTATGATTTTATAGTATTTTTGCCAGCATTTGTATTCATTTATATATAATGTAGATTTATATATTTGAATGGTTTTATTCCTTATTTGCGTCCTGAATAACTCATCCAACCTGTTGATTAAAATATATTCCGCATTGTTTTATTGTGCCTCAGTAGTATAGATAAAGTTTACAGGTAGAACTGCATTTTCGAAAATAATATACTGTCATTATGTACTCTTTTGACTGTCAATAATAGTATTAAGACGTGATAATTCCATAACCCCTGAATCAGACAGTTAATTCATGTTCACTTGTTTATTGTCACTAATATTTCTGTTTGGTTTAGTGAATATGCGCTCAATTAATATAGTGGTTGATTATTGCTACTCTGAATGCCAAGTTAATACAGTTCACTAGTTATAGAATTTCACAAACAAGCTATTTATATATATATATATATATATATATATATATATATATATATATATATATATATATATATATATATATATATAATATATATATATATATATATATATATATATATATATATATATACATATATATATATATACATATATATATATATATATATATATATATATATATATATTTATATATATATATATTTATATATATATATATATATGTTCATTCAAGATATTTTATATTCAGCCAATACATCAAAGAAAGACATTCTAATTATAAAGCCAGTAGTCATGGAATTGAAACGATATTCCATTCGAAAGAATGCTTCTTAGACTGATAGTACCTCTGTTATTATAATGGTATCTTATTTTCAAGTTATACTATGTGGAAACCATTTCCGTAATATATTATTAAAAAATTAAATAATGCATTTTTAGTTTGCTTCATTATAGATAGGACGTTATCACCTGTACCCACCTCCTTTACTTGTGTTAATTTTTTTTCAACAACATATTTTGGTTGGCCATTTCAATGAATAGAATTATCAGGGGTTGTATCTGTTTTGAGGGTCTGTATATTCAAAAAAATCCTAATTCTATTTTTAATGAACCTGCATATCCTATCATTCTTGTCATGCATACTTAGTTGTGCATGTTTATGTATCATATGCGCATATTCAAGTAGTTTCAATTAGGGTTGTTTTATATCTTACTCAACTTCGTATTCCTATGAATTTATTGTGAAATTGTCAAAAAATACAATTCATAGTTGATTCTCCAGGTATAAAGTATGTTCAAACAATATAAATGACAATACGTCTAATATATAGCCACCCTCGTGGCTCAGTTAACTATTGTAAGCGAAAGAAACTGAAGTTGGGTCGGGCGTGGGTTCGAGTCCCGCAATAGTCATGAGTTTGCGTAGACCTCTCTCCTGTGATTCATTCATCAGCCGCTCATTCGTATCCCCTTATAACCTAGCTTTTGGTGGGGTCGTTAGGCAACATTAAAGTTAAATCAAATTGAAAGTCTGATATTTTGTAATTTAATCTGTATATTATTTATTTTATTTATTGTCATCCAATTAGGAATTACAATATCTCACATAGTACATAGTAACAGTAAGGTTGAAATCTAATTCATATGGATACTCAAATTGGGAAATTAGAGCACTCAGAGTTAAAATACCGTAGTAATAAAAGGTGTGGCTCATTTGTAAATAACATTTCACCAAACATACATCTCAATAATATTGCATATGTCTCAACATGTTGGTATGAAACTTCATTTATTTTGTTCAAATCAACACTATTTCATATTATTATTGATTTGAAGTTGCATATATTCACCGTCTCCTTACTGTCATAGACATTTTATCCAGTTCGTCAAACGTTCAAAGGTGAGTTTGTGTTTATATAATATTAATACAGATAAGACTGTATGACTTGGCTTCGTAGTTATTATTTGTCTTGTGAATATAGCTTGTATGTAAATGCATGATAATTCTTTATATAAGGTTCGTGTTGTATAGGTATATATGACTTCTGTGTAGACGGCAGACTATAACCATATATGGTAAGTGCGACATTGTGGTGCTCCATCCCAACGATCCTACCTTGAACCATTACGAAACGAAGACTTTGTGCCAATGTTGTTGACATTGAGAATGAATATAATTGCCGACATCTCCGTATTATTGTCATTATTTAACCATTAATTTCTTCATTTTGATCAACTTTTTCTAAAACATGAATGGGGTATTTTGAAAGTGTGTCTTAAGCCGGAAATGTGCATTGTTTTTAGAATCTTTGTACAAATAGCAATTCCGAAGTTGTTTTCCTAATTGAATTGAAAAATTACCTATAGATGGCAGCTACGTCGTATCATCAGCTATAACTCCAATTTTCATTTTTATAGATTATTGTTGATTTTTTTAGATAATTCTCAATGTGCTTTATTTCGCCCGATTTTTCATGCATTTTGTCTGTCAGTCAGAACAACTAATATTATGCTTTTCCCGGTATAGAAATGTCTTCACAATATCTTCAAACTTTATTTAACTTTTATACCCCCCATGTTTCTTACAAACAGAAATACCATCCATACATTTCACAAAAGTATATACACTTTTTTTTCATTCACTTTCCTAATTAAGCATAATCACTCAACAAACTTATTTAATTAACTTTTGAGTAATATTGTAATCAAGTCTGAGCTTTTCACTCTCAATGGATTCTTAATTCTATGACAACTTGAACAAAAACTTCTAGAAAGTGCTTTCCTTCTCAGTCTCTTCCAGCATCAACAACGATGGATTTCAAAACGATAGAATAAATGATTTATTATTTTATATTGTGTCAACATTCAACTGTTTGGGATGTCTTTTAAAGTTGTAATTAGTAAGCTAGGTTCCAACAGCATACAGAGAGTCGAGCAAGATCGCGAGTATAATATCGCACAAGCGTGTCACACCAATTAAAGTAGTTAATTAATATCGTATTTGTATGCACGTATACCTCTTGTACCACAACCACTCCCTCTAGCAACCCTGGACGTGCTTGAATAACTCTATGATTCGCAGGATCGTGAGATTGGTTAATGTATTACAACCGTATCCAAGCGGAAAGAATCTAGGAAGAAATTTTTAATTAATCGAAATCATTTTTTCAATTGTCATTTTTTACATTTCTATTTTCTATTCTCAACACAGAAAAAAATGGAGCTCACTTCTTCAAGTTGAAAATTTGAAATTAAATCTGAAGAACGATGGAAGTGATTTTCATGTGGGGCTTTAAAAAATATTATATATCCTATGTTGTTCGACCAATTTTTGTACAAAAACTGTACATTCTTTAATCTGCTATTGGGCTTTTGTCCAGGGTGATTTCGACTGTAATTTAAATTCCATTTTTTTCTTCCGAGCATACAAATACATTCAGCTTTCCGCCCGTATGATAATTATTGTTTGCTCAACGACCCTACCAACCAACAGCTAGATTATACGGGGGTACGAATGAGCAGGTCATTATAAAACTATGGAGTGATGACAGTTGAAAGGATGGTTACAAAAACCCATGCCTTAAGCGGGACTCGAACCCACGCCCATCGGTGACTTCAGTTTCCGAAGCGGTGCTTTAACTGACCGAGCTACCGAGGGCGACCCGTCTGACGTCATCCATTACTTATCAGCACAGTGTGTCGTGTCGTTAAGAGTCCATGAAAGTCGATTTATTAATATATATATCGGTTTCTTGGTGATAACTTTTGAACGGTATGAGATATCAAAATTCTAATACGCGAGAATCACAGATGATTATAATAGCTTCACGATGATATAAGTTATGACTATTTAAGTCACGTTGCATTACTGTGAAGCGCCGACAGCTTGAAAAATCACACGAAAATAACACATTTTCTAGCTGTCGACGCTTGATAGTTATGCGACATGACTTAAATAGTTATAACTTACATCAATTCGAAGACATTATAATTATATGTGTTTCTCGCTTATTAGAATTTTGATATCTCATACCGTTCAAAAGTTATCACCAAGAAACTGATATTTCGCTAAATCGACTTCCGTGGACTCTTAAACCCAATATAAATAAATGAGTGAAGATATGACGAAAGCAAGCAGGTGCTCCACTTTGTCGACCTGATCCTTGCCAGGTAGGTCCGTATGAGTCTTGGAAATAGTTTGGTAATAAAGAACTCTGCTCCGAGAGCGACAATGAGTCAGTTCGAATGAGTCACTTTATGAATTAATTGTATGCAATTGACAATCCAGATTATTAAGGTGCGTGACAAATGGCCTGATAGACTCAAGTCACATGCCTCGAGCACGATTTATTGTTGCCAACATACTTCATCACAATATAAAGGTGTACATATCGACTCCCATATACCAATAACATTATTTTTTATTATTTTGAAACCATTTTATTCACACTCAACGCTTACATATCAAGTAGGCCCTACTACAATAATTGCATACAGGTAGTATAGACAGAAAGGTACGAATGAACAAATAGACGAATAATAAAATCAAAAGTTAACAATTATGAACATATTAAAGCGATAGTGATGAATAATCTGATATAAAGTTTTGATATAAAATTTAGAAATTTAGGAATGATGTTTTGTAAGTGCGAAGTCCGCATAAGTTAAATCTTGTGCGCGGGCTGTCTTGCTTGAAAAAAAATATAATTAGTGTAAATCCGACTCTCAAACTTATTAATTAAGCCATAAGTATAGGTATACAAAACAAACAAATACAAAAAAGTTATATGGACGGTATTTGTGGTTTCTTGCGGTCAGTTCAGAGCTAAAGGTCCCGATTGCCTGTCAGGATTTAACGGATTTCCTCGTGAACAAGATATAGATAAGAGTGGCTATACGGTACGGTGGCATTGTTGGAACTCACAAAATCTCTAATTTTCATTAAAAAAACAAATGCAACTACTAACATAATAATTCTACTGAGCCGTGTACAGCATGGCTGAGCATTGTTGTTTTATATAGTTCTATACAAAAGCGATAGTTGTGCTACAGGCAATCAGGCCCTTATGGACTCGGGAACTGACTCCGGAAATATTTCACTTTGAAGACGGAAGTCGGTACACCTTTATATTATGTTGAGTGTGTTTATATCACTACATCTTGCCTCAAGTAGAACGCCGAGTAAATATTAAAAGGGGGTTCGATCATAGCTCGTCGGCATTCGAAGTCTGCACTCAATTGCAAAAAATTGAATAGTTGAAATTAAATGGAATATTGTTACGGAATTATTTAATATGTATCATTATTTTTTGAAATATGAAACATTCTCCATCTATTAGCAGGATTGAAATGAGGTGACTTTTTCTTGCTTGGGTTTGATTCGAAATTCACTCGATTAGAAATAACCATTCGAATATGAATCCAGATCATTTTTCATCAGAAAATATTCGTTGGAGTTCAGAAGATATTCGTTAGAGTTCTACGTCATGCATCCATAATATTTTTGCTGATCAGCATTGGAGAACAAATCTTCATCAAATGTACTATTTTAGTCTTTGGAACGTATATTTTTGAGATAATTGGTGTAACCCGATCAACATATTGTGAATATATCATAAAGAAATATATGGAAAATTAGGAGTCGATAAATGTTTTTATTTTGGCTAATAGTGTAATTACTAGCTCATGAAACCGTCATCCTAAATAGTGTTTTCCGTGGTTTCCTTCACTGGTTCACGACTTCATGTGGAGACTGAAACAGTTCCTTACGAACAAGCTTTCTTCTATCTATCAGCTAAATTCTATTTCTGATTTCTACATCGAAAGATTACTATCTTCTCATGTTTCCATCATCTCATTAATAATTCACCGACGCCAATACAGTTTGTCATAGCATCGATTGACAGCGTTTCCGAATCTCGAGTCAAGATCTCATGGTCCTTCTAACAATATGCATACTCTTCGTAATTTCGTGAATTCTGTAACATAATATGATATGTAATGCAGTCTGCGACGAGGGACCTTATGGTACATTGGCTGTTCGCTTGATTTACCAAGCAATGTGAACAAGTTGTAACAAGCAGGATTTTTGTTTTCTGTTCTCTTGGTTACTTCATTCTGTATCATTGCGCGTGATATCATGCTTGCTCACATGTATATATGAATATGAGTGAATAATTAAAATTAATTGAATGAAAATGTGAAATCTTTTGAAGTGTAATCATGTCTTTTATATTTATATATTAAGTTTTAACGACGCACTATAATAATAACTAAGATCTATTGGCGTCGAATGAATGATTGCATGATGAGATGATCATGCTTTTCAGAGCTGATTTTCTCAAAATTTCAACTTTCGAATATATGACTTATTGATAAAATTGTATCCCATGCAATTTTCAAGATAAAATTGAAATTTTTTGGTTTCTAATTGTCACACATTCAATCCCAATCAACTGGACGAAATATTTTTACTCGGTCTTCACCATGAAGCCCTCGTCTCAGATCGCATTTGGGGTGGTAAGATCGCCCTTGTGGTGCCCCGTCCAAACGATTCCATCTTTCATCTATAGCCTTAATTGGGGAACAATGATTCTGTATCAAGTTTCGACGTTATTAGAAAAAAAAAAGACCGCATCTCTTCCATGTATTTCTACCGAATATATTTCAACATGAATAATCTTATATCGCAAGTGCGAAGTATATAACATGCAGTAGTAAATTACTGTATGTTATACTCGACAATATTTCTACGCCAATATAAAGTGTAATGCCATTGCTGTTAACGAACTCTAATTGAAGGTCGTGCAAACAAACATGAGAATAATGCTTCTCAGAATTATCATTTACACACGCTTTTTGTACATACATTTTTTTCATATAATTAAGATGTTCATAATAATTCTGACATGGATAAAGTATAATTAAAAATTATAAAGCTGAAATGTGCATGAGATTCGGATTGGAAATGAAATAAATTATATGTTTGCTGGGAGACTTCCGTCGTGTAGTATGTGAATTGTTGCTTTTAGCGTTAGCTCATCTCAGCGCAAATGATTCAACCAGAACCGAAAAACTGTTTTTGAATCTGTGAATATAATTACAAAAACAATCTACTCATATGCAATCTGCTTATTCAGCAGATGGATAATTTTTTTTTTTTAAATTTGATCCGAAATGATATTGACAATGAATAAATTCTCTCTCTCTCTCTCACTCTCTCTCTGTATCATATATATATATATATATATATATATATATATATATATATATATATATATATATATATATATATGTATATATATATGTATGTATATATATATATATATGTATATATATATATATATATATATATATATATATATATATATATATATATATATATATATATATATATATATATATATATATATATATATATCAAATATATAATTCCGGAAGTGAGAAAAGTATGAATGATGAAATAAATTTGATCCTCTCACAGAGTGCTCAAACGTTTGCCAATATATTCATGGTAGTCGAAATCAAATGTCTGGAACATTTAATTCTCGGAATCTATTCCAATCAGTGCAGATTGTTACAGAAACTAACATGATTTGTCATTATAATTATCGAAAATTCTCAATTTCGTTTCGTGTATAGCTTCTAGTTATGACGTAAAATTGCGTTCATAATTTTCCAATGTTCTTGTTTTTGTTGCGAGTCACTTCATGACTTTCTTGCAGTTTATGTTCTACATGATCTGCATCCTAATCTTTCGATAAAAGATTTGTTTCACACGTCTTATGCATTGCTCCATTGTTCTAAAGCTCAAACGATATGCCAAACGTTAAACGAGTGCAACGATGTTGCTATATAATCATAATGTTTGTTCTTGAATGCTATTAAAGTATTATTCACAAGTGTGAACTGTAATGTAATTATAGTAATAGGCTCGCTTTTTCATTTTCTGAATGAGAGTTGTATTCAGAAAAAAGTCAACTTCAAAAAATACATTCTAAGGTGAATTCAAATTTCGCAATTTCTCCTAATTTCTTTCCTAATTAGTGAAATGTGTCAGTGCACCGTTTTGTCGCAATTAAACGAGAGTTCATATAGTCTAGCCCGGTAATAATCAAATACTTATCTCATAAACACGGTTTCCAGTCGCCTGTGGTTTGGCCTTGATAATTAACTGTACGTTACTGTATCTCGGTACAGCAATGGACTTGATTAATAATTATCGCTCAGTGAAATGTGAAAGTGAGAAATGTGACAATATTATATTTCTACAAATTGTGGAACCGTTTGGAGTAATTTGTTCCATAATAGTACATTGCATTGGAATACTGACACATTTTCAATTTTCAGAAATTTACTTTTGTTATATATATATATTTTTTTGAAATAAATTTGGTTATCATTCCTTAAGAGTTTTCGAATTAATCTCCACATTTCCAGGATAGGTAGGGTCAATTGAGGGAATCTGAATTTGATTCAGGAAAATATCAGTGATCTACAGTGATGAAAATTGAACGGTCTAGGAGTATTGGTAATAAATATGAAAAACAAGTTCACTCCCCATACAACGGTATGCAAACTTAAATTAACATCATTTCGCAGGTATAATACGCTCAAAAAAGTGCGTCATCAAGTTACAAGACTGTAAAACATCCAGAACATGAGTGTGAAAGTTTTGTATCTGTCATCTGGAAGGTGATACAGTCATACTTCTGTATTTTTTATATCCCATACATTCGGAAAAAGATAATTTATCAATTAATATTTCGTCAAATCGACTCCAATATCATTATCGACTGTAAAAATATCGTATCGTATATCATTTCCAATAAATACTTTCAGGTATCTGATTGGTTGTCTATATATTTGTCTCTGACAATAGAGCCAACGTATGAATATGGAAGTATCATAAAATAGTTTCATGTCAACGAGATATAAGTTCATAAACGATCGTGGAGCCATATAAAAAAAATACCGCAATGAATAGAAGCCTTATAAACTCTACCAAAACGCGATGCTCTATCACATTTGTCCATATATTAAACTTCTGACCTTCAGTGTACACATAGTAGATAGTGACGTATGATCATTACGTCATCATCATAGCGATCATATGGGATTGGACCCAGTCGCAAGCACATGTCTCGCCTCCTTCGACCAAGTAACATGTTGCTGTTGAAACCTGTGTTTTCTGTGCATACCTTTATCGCAATTACGTCACGCCCCCGAATTATTACGCGTCAACGTGTGTGTGTATATGAGTGTGTGTGTGTGTAAAGTCGTCGAAAAGAAATTAATTGAAACCACGTTTGTTTTCAAAATAATATATTGATAATTCGAAATTATATTGTGATCGATTGATCGAATTGGAATGTTGATTTTGTATGACATCATTTTGATACTGATAACACCAGTGGGAGATGTAAGCGTCACCGTATTGTGAACCCACCATCATCATCAATATTGATAAAGTCACAGATAATATCAAGAAAAATGTGTTTCTGGAAATAACGCATTGATTGAACTTGATTCATTATCTGTGCTGATTCGTGCATGTGCATTTGTGATACTAGTTTGACAAAAGTGAGGAATAAAATAACAATTCATACTTTAAATTATAATTCGAACAGTTGAAATTTCGTTTGTGACCTGAAAAAGAATGCCAGTTCGAATTGGGATAATCCCTTTTGTCATAATAAATCGTGTGGAGAATAATTATCATTGTCGTAGCAGTGATATAAACACACATGAAGGTAACATCCGGTCGTCATCACACGTAGATACAACTACACTCTCCAATTAGCTAACAGTTACTCTAAACAGTCTAATAAGTTAACATCGTCGTGCTTTACAGCAATGTTTAATAAGAGAACTCTAAGTTAGATGTGTGTGTTAAGAAATATGATCAGTCAGTTGCATATTAGAATTGGAGTAGAACCGCGTCATACTGAAGTGAAGTAAAAAATAAGGAGTGACGGATGTTAATATTCCCTTCGAGTGCTGTACTGTTTTGTGTGGTACGAGCGTCACGTATGACTAGCTCGTTAGTGGTGTTTCATATTTGGATACAGACGGATAACATTTCAGTATTTGAAGATTATCAATCGTCTACAAAATGCCTGAAGGTAGGAATATATATACTAGTATTTACTCTTATACGGTGTTAATTCCAGATAAATCATGAGTAACGATTATTTACTCATTCTATTTTAGCTGAGTTCATTTCTTTTTTTTATATCAGGTTTTTAACGACGAACCATCATGAGGTGAATTCACTGATTAACGTACCACGCCAATTTTTTTTTATTTTTTTTTTCTCCATTTTTTAAAAAGTATATAAGCTCCGTTCCGCCTGCCGGCGGAAGGCGCGAGGTTTGTACACTAACCTGACCCTAACCTAACCTACTGTCCACCTTTTTCGTCTTAATCAGATCACAAAGCATCAACTTCAAGTGAGTAAAAAACATATCAAAACAAACAAAACATAAAAAGTCCAAACACTATATCATACGTACAAACAAGATCTATCAGAAAACACCTCAAACAAGAATATCGGACAAAAATTAGCGATGGTACGTTGAACGATAAAATTACTCATCATGATAACTGAGATCTATTGGCGTCGGATGAATGATCGATGGGATGACTGGGAAGATGAGATAAGGGTTTCTTGGGGAAAAGGGGATAGTGAGAAGGAAGCGGTCAGGAAGCGGTCGTAGCTTATATTGTAGGAAACTCAGCATTTAGCCTAGACAACAGAGGGAAACCACGAAAAACCCTCGTGAAGATGGATGGTGGTGGGGATCGGACCAGGATATGCTTCATCACCTCCCGGATCACATGAAGCGAGTGCGTTAACCACTGCGCTGCATGTGCGGAATTTATTTACTCATTTACATTGGGTTCGAAATCGCACTATATTGATGACTACGATCTATTGGCGTTCGTGAACGATGACGCAAATGAGATGGTGGGATGATGAGATGGAATGTTATTGTACCAGCTGATTTTGGATGGTGAGAAGGAGTCGGTAGTGACCTGATGCTAAGGAACCATCCCAGTATTGACCTGAACGACAAAGGGAAACCACGAAAAAAAACATGTCGAGATGGTTGACAATGACGGGTACCGAACTTGGGTTTCCTGAATGACGGTTCAGTGTTCTAGCCACTCGACCACTCATCATAGTTTCAGCTCATTTGTAAGCCGGTGTAATGAGAAAGATGGTAAAAACCCACTCCATGTGCGCCTGTTGGAATAATGAGAAGGTCTTTGTCGTGGCTGAATTTCAGGGAATCATCTCAGTATTGACATTAATGAGAGGAGGTAACCATCAGAGGAGGTATCCTCTGTCAGGATAATCAACCGTGGCAGGAATCAAACCCTGTTCTCCTTTGGCCGATTTCAAAAAAGGTCATAACTTTGATCCGGTTCAAAGTAAAAACAATTTCTAGAGGTAATACCATATTTGATCTTTTATTTTTATTTTTCAACCTTAATAAATAATAGATTGATGATAATAATGAATTTGATAAAAATTTGAAATTGAAAAATCAAAAATATAGATCAAATATGGTATTATCTCTGAAAATTGTCGTAACTTTGAGCCGGATCAGAGTTATGACCTTTTGTGAATCTGGGCCCTGGATGGCGGTTCAGCCACTGGTTCACCCTAATCAGCTGTTAATTATGATTATGTTCCTGATAGACTTATGGAAACTGCAATACTTTTATCTGCGGTGATGAACTGAATATAGTCACGGACAGTGCAGTCTGGTATCAAAGTCATCGAAATCCATTCATACATAATAGTTTATATATATTAGTATGATAGTCTATTCATATTGACTACTGCATTGGATTTTTGAAACAATCCGAGGGTGCCGCTTTTGAACTGTCCAATAGAATCAGTCTCAACTTGAAATAAAAAACAATGATTGTATATCACGATTTTGATGTTCGGAATAGTATTCATTCTGATCATATGATTCTTATTTTGTATAATTATTGAACATAATTCGAGATATAATGTGAGTTCATCTTTCAGATTTGTTGCTATAGAGATAAGATTCGGTAAGAGGAAGTTTATTGGTCACAGGCAAAAGTGGCGGAAGTCAAATGCATATATACATATATACATATATATATATATATATATATATATATATATATATATATATATATATATATATATATATATATATATATATATATATATATATATATATGTATAGACATATAAATATATATATGAATATATATAAAGATATATATATATATATATATATATATATATATATATATATATGAATATAAATATATATATATATATATATATATATATATATATATATATATATATATATATATATATATATATATATATATATGAATATATATATATCTATACATAAGTGCATTTCATCCAGAACCATGAAAACAATGTTTCCAGTACAACAATGACTGATATACTTTATGAGTTTGACAACAATCGTATAACTACTTTCTAAACAAACTTGTTTGTTTATTGCATTCCGTATATCAACATCGCTCGTATCTCACCCCGAGTTTCGCCCAGTCATCCAGTTATGAGTTATGTCAACAAACAGAGATGATTCGTGTTTATTTATATTCGGTTTAACGACGCACTGTACTGATTATCAAGGTGGCTCGTCGTCGGTGAATCACGAATAAGATGATAGAGATGAATGGAAAGGTTATTTTATCAGGTGTTCGGGTAATAGTGGTAAGGAGACCTTTGTGGCTTGTAGTTGAGGAATCTGTCCAGCTTCAAGCTAATGAAGTGACAGAGGTGAACCACGAAAAAAATTGTTGTTGACCATCAAACTCTGATTTTCTGAATAACGGTTCAGTGTGCTAGCCACTAGTCTACCCGACTTAGCCGAGTATGACTTATGTATTTCAATGTTGCGTAACGACCCCACCAACAGCTAAGTTGAACTGGGGTACGAACGAGCGGGTGTGATGAAAAAATGAAGTGGAGGTAGATGAAAGGACGCTCACAAAATACTAATGCCTTCTGAGGGATTTGAACCCACGTTCAACGTGACATCAGTTTATGATACGGTGCGCGTTAGCCGACCGAGCTACGGGGACGCGGCCATGATGACCTATTTCACGACCATACCATACACTTTTATTCACTTTTAAACTCATGGATTCGATCAAAGACCGTCATGTATATATATATATATATATATATATATATATATATATATATATATATATATATATATATATATATATATATATATATATATATATATATATATAATACTTTGTGAGGATTCGATATACCGGCACATGCAGCGTAGTGATTATGACATTTGCTTCATGTGACCCAGAAGGCAGTGGGCATATTGGACCCGGTTCGATCCCCGCTACAGTCCATCTATACAGGAGTTTTTCGTGGTTTCCCTCCGTAGTCTAGGCTAATGCCGGGATGGTTCCTACAACATAGATCACGATCGCTTCCTTCCAACTATCCTTCCCCTTACCCACATAAACCCTCATCTCATCATCCCATCATCTCATCAATCATTCATCCGACGCCAATATATCTTTTTCATCATCACAGTGCGTTGTTAAAACCCAAAATTGAATTAAAAAAAAATTGATTTGATATATTACTTTTAATTTGGCTTTTTAAAATCTCTTCGATTGGATGTCAACATCAGGGTGTATCTATGTGGACACTAATACCTCGTTCACACTAGGATCACTAACTACAGTTGAGCTAACTGCAGTTAGCATTATGGATGACACCGTTCTTAACTGAGGTAAAGTGTTTACACTGGCAGTGACAAAACACGTGTTAGTGACGTCACTAACACGTGTTAGTGACGTCACTAACACGTGTTTGTCACTGCCATCTTCCTGTTCGATTACTGTTAATTCTTATATTGCATCTATAGATTTACAGATTTTCTGTTAATATCTCCATTATCTCGCCTTGTTTTTGAACAAAGCCATCTATATAATTCGAATGATGTGAATAATATAAAGGGCCTTGCTTTGAACCAACAATGTGACGATACGAATGATGTTGCTCTTTGCGAAGACGGTAGATTTTGATCGCAGTTAAGCTAACTGAGTTCTAGAAACTCAGTCGATACATAACTAGAGTTAACTACTAACCAAGTTCCGTTCATATTATGACTTGAATAACGTTATCTACTCAACTGTAGTTAAATTCTATGATATGAATGAGGTACAACGCATTGGATTGGTGTGATTGTGATTCGAAGTATAGTATATTGTTGACAATATGATTCAGTTAATGTTTATGGGAGTGTTTTTAGGGGCGTCAACCGCTCCGGCAAAACAAATACCCGGGGAATTGGTCCTTGGAATGAAAGTGACACTCATCACTGTTACTGAGTAATATGATGGTCACAGCCACGAGACATATGAAGGTTCCGAACGACCGTCTCTCTTATCTGACACTTTTAACGCACGATAGGTTCGCGCTTTCAACTCTTCGTGGATAGTACACTTGGCATGGCTATATTTTCCATCACCGGACAAACGCGTTATGTGTTTCCGCGTTGATGGATGAGCTAGAACATATCAACTTATCTCTTTGGATTGTTTTTTTATATACATATATACACCTTGAGATCCAAACAATTACTTAACTGCCATCTTATTTCCTAATCAATTTCCATGATAATAAAGGAGGTTTTGTTTTAATCGTTTCCACACCTGTTGCTTGGATTCGAATGGTTTCTTACTAGCTTTGAGTGATTTAAAAAATTTGATCAAATATTTTTAACATCAAAACGGCTGATCTGATTGAACTGAAAGCTCGGAATAAAGTGTGTAATCATCATATTAAAATTCCCCGAAAATTTGAATCCTCTCGAAGGAAATATTTTTGAAGAAATTTTTCCTCTGGGTTATTCTTATGAGATTTTTGAAAATTTTAAAATGAGTTTTCTCAGAAGTGGTTCAACCGATTGCCTCTCAAAACTATACTGTATCGAGTTAGATAAGGACACTCTTG
>OZ023330.1:38548000-38598000 GCA_964007535.1 Brachyptera risi | reverse complement strand
TTAATCAAATATAAATAAAAATACTTCCAAGAAACAAATATGTCGTCAAATTTCATTGTAATGGGCGCCTGAATAATGACTACTGGAACAAATATACTATGCCAATGAGTAGGCCTAAGCGTGGCTTGGCGTGTTAACTCAGAAAGGGGATGTGCTCATTCGAGAAAACAATCATAACCTGACCCAAACAACCTGAACCACAGATTCTCTGTGCTTTAACCAATTCCCCGAAATACAGCATTCTTACAAGCCAAGCTCACCTTTACTCTTGGTATAGTTCGGTATCCAAGTATGCGCTCTTCAGCGCCCCGCGTTCCACTGGGCCAATAATCAATTCAATACAAATAAAAATACTTCCAAGGAACAAATACGTCATCAAATTTAATATTAATCGTCATTGAACGTGACGCAATGTATGGCGTTTCCCCGTGTGTAGAATGCGTGATGAAGGTGGTTTTGCCGCCCGCTCAATATGTGATCCTACATCAATATAATACATTGCAGGCAGACCGGAAGTTGGAGTTGCATGGGATGGCACTGGGCAGTGGATGAAGCGACAGTCGGGTAATATGTCACTTCCGCGACGCACACAACGTACAATGGCATGAATTTAAATTAACAGCCAGTGTACAGTTCAATATGAAAATATGCGCTGTATGTAATGATGAAACTTTCGAAAAGATCGTGACTAACATTACATGACAGATCATGTGAAAAGTTGACATTTGTTCAGCACATTTTGGGGTGGTAAGATCGCCCTTATGGTGCCCCGTTCAAACGATCCTATTTTCCATCTATTGCCTTAATTGACCATTAGTGCCAGGCGTGGCTTATCGACAGGCCACCTTGATCTATACTTCATGTGGGCATTTAGAGATACTCTGATAGGCTATGTCAATTATCTCACATAACGAACAGCCCATGTGATTGGATGTTTTGTTTTGTGACGTTTGTGGGCGATTCAATCACTAGTCGTCAATTGGGCAACAATGATTTTGTGTCAAGTTTCGATGTTATTATAAAAAAATATTACCATAACTCTTACCGCGACTGTCACTTAAAAAAACGTCCCAGACGCCGCTATAGCTACAATACTTTGATTGGATAATGATCTCTAGAAAAGCTATAAATACCATGACAATACGAGATAATAACAGGGTCACGATCTCTTGGATCGCAAAAATGTGATCCATTTCAGCCCACCTCGAGAGCAGAGCTTGGATATTGAGCTGAGCTGACAACAATGGAAAAACACAAATACTGGACACGTTGCTATGGTACTCAGTTCTATTAGAAACCAATCAAAGTCTCTTGGATTCAGCTATAGACTAGCACGCTATTTCAAGTGACAGTCGCGGTAAAGGTACATGTTTCAGTTTCTTTGGCTTCTTTACGTATTGTTGGAATAATTAAAACACTTCTCATTATGAACCATGGACTGATATTCTATAACTCACCCGCCAAGTTTTACGAATTGATAGTCAATGGATTGGGCAATAGTTTTCGGATAAACTAGTTATATCACCCTTGGTTACGTATGCATATTTTCTCACATTAACTAATAGTTAGCGGATTACTGATAGATTCTTGATGCTGTCACTAGAACGAATTGAAAGCTGCAACATCATGGTTTTGTTTCGACGATTCCGTATGCTTCAACATGATGTCACGAGAGATGGCATTCTCGTCGCACTATTTCGTTGGCAGTTATGGAATGAGAACACCGGGTCATGATTCTATAACCGCCAAAACGAAATGGAAGTGTGATGAAAGTGTCAGAGAACATGCGATATACCATGCTGAAGCATATGGAATCGTTAAAATTCCGTTTTGAGTTAACTGTAGGTATAACGGAGGGATTAACAACTCCTGAAATCTGGTGTACACTTGTAATGAAATCTTCTTGAAGTCCCTTGGAATCTCTTCAAAAACCCGTGAAATCGCCGTGAAATCCCTTGAAATCTGATATCAGGTGTATATCTGATTTTGAGTTGTTTATCTCTCTGGTATAACATTCAAAGAAGAAACGAACCTTACTCAATCTAATTTTGAAGCATAGGCCTACTTTAAATGATTCCAATTTTGGCAGCTTTTAATATATTTTATTGTTGTGCGGTGGCTATTCTGGATGAATCTACTCAGTTAAATTATTCGAAACTAACTCTGACCATGCTACGAACAATTTCAGTTCTGCCTTTACAAGCTGTGTTTGCCTTTTGAGGTTGATGAACACTAGACTGAATATAGCCACTATATTATATAGTCGATGTAGTGGCAAGTTGGTTTATTCGTCACCTTGAACTGTTGTGAGTGTAGAATAGCAGGCAACTAGGAAAGTATTGTCAATGTCACACCCATAAAAGTGTAATGATCTCAACGTCCTGTCATAGAGGATATGTACAACCAGGAAAAATGGTACAATTAACAGTGTTCAATGCAGTTTTCATACGCTGAGAAAATAGGGTAATGCATAGATAGTAATTCCAATCTCAAATTAAGGAGGTGTATCCATGTTTATTCTCACCAGATCGGTCACAGTGAAATGAAAGATGAATAAGGGACGTTTTACCTCTAACAATTATTATTATTCGTGGCTTGAGGCTCCAGGACACTTACCACGACTGCCACTCGAAAAACTAGCTCAAGTAGACCGAGACTTTGATCGGTTGACATTTATACTGAAAAAGCAGCATTTTCATATTGGGTTTTAACGACGCACTATACTGATGGCTACGATCTATTGGCGTCGGTGGATGAAGAATGAGATGATGGGATGATGAGATAAAAGGTTATTTCATCAGGTGTTTTTGGATGGTGGAAAGGAGTCGGTCGTGGCCTGTTGTTAAGGAACCATCTCAGTATCAACCTGAACGACAGAGGCAAACCACGAAAAACCCCTGTCAGGATGGTCGACCATGGCGGGAATCGAACCCCGGTCTCCCGAATGACGGTTCAGTGTGTTACCACTCGGCCACGCGTCTTGGTACTTTTTTTTTTTTATAAACACAAGAAATAAAAATCTCACAAATCAAAAAACGAATAAAATTATCTTTCTCATTGATAGGTCATAGTAATAGCCCAACACAATGATTGAAACAGTGCTTCTGAATAAAGACCTAGTGCTCGTCATATTTCTGAGATAGTGCGCCTGAGGGGGGGAGAGGGAGGGGGAAAGGGGGGAGGGGCTAAAAAAATCGGGCCCGGGCACAATATATCTTGATATCACTGCAAAGTAAATCCCAAAGAGGATATTATTAATGAATATTGTAAACTCAGTTTTGATAGATTCGGTAGGTCTTTTACAGCACCATTCATATTCTTTCAAATAATTTCAATCTTTTCAATAATATAATGATACCTTCTTCCATTTTTATATTCTTCTCATACTTTTGTTATCTACCCTCAATTAAATAAGTTTTATGTTATTTCAGGATTTTTCTGTAATCATTTTTTCATCACTTTGGTGAATAACCATTGTATTTATATGTATTGACCATATTACGCTGTACCATCTTGGTATATCCCGCTTTACGGACAGTCAAATAAATTGTCATTCTCTCTTATATCGTTTTTCTAGTTGGGCTCCCGAGACATGTATAGCCCTATACTGCACGTACCGACATGATATGTACACAGTGACTGGTGTTTGCACTGAAATGTTCAACTTTGTTAACCTTTTCGGTCTTCGTTGTGTGATTAAAAATATCAAACTTTAATGGCACTTGAAATTGTACTAATGCCGTTTTGCAAAGTCTCTTATACCTCTTTCGATTTTTCACTCTCAAGCTTTCAGTTTCAAATTATGAACGAGAACCTTTCTCTACTCGACATCGCTTTTAATTAATTAACTTTGAACTTTTTAATAATTTGTTCCCACATTATTTTGTTGAATGGCTTCTATAATGAGTTGATGCTGTGCGCATTTGGGATGTAACGGAGATAATTACATTGTAATTGTTTGTGGAATTTTGTTGATAAGATCTATACTAGTGAGATACTGAAGTTTGAGTCGACATAAGAAATCGAAAAAGAGTAATTAAACTAGAAGTGTTGACATTTACAACGCTATGCACACTCTACGTGATTGCTATATTGAATCAATTCTCATTCACTCATTTATTCATTCATTTCCATGGTTTTAACTTCAGTCTGTAATGGTAATGTAATGGTATCTATCATCAAAACTGGACCAATACACGCCGGCATTTAATTATATAATTCAATACCTCTTGCACTCAAAAGTAATAGAACGAATTCATTCAAATTCAGACTTAAAAAACATCTAATTGATCAATTTAATCATAGTGTATAAGAGTTTCTGGATGGTTGATACATTCATTACTGTTCACTGTTTTCATGATGTTCAAATGTTTTTTCATCATTGTTTTTTTAATTGGTCATCATTACTGCATTTTGTGTTATCATTACCATATACTATGTTGACAAGGTTAATATTTTCATAAGATCAATTTGGACCAATAGAGCATATTCTATTTTGAACAAGATCTGAAGATGGTGGACAATGTGTGAGATGATAAGAGTGTGAGATGGATTTTATTTCATCACCTGTTCGATTACAGGGACATTAGGAAGAAATGGCGACAGGCTAGATATATATTGATGAACCATCCACTGTTACGCCAGGGAACCAGAAAATATCTCACGATAGATAAACAGTACAAAACCACTCATACATGATTGTGCGTAGACCTTACATAAGATGAAACTAAGAACAGGGACGTAAGGTACAAGCCCACGCAGCCCGGGCCTTCTGGGACGTCAAATATGATTTTCAGGGGAACTATAGGAAAGACCTGATGTATATATATCGTTGTTTTCATTTGAAAAAAAGTGAATGAATTTTAAAATATATTATATATCATATATTTATATATAGAAATATCATAGAATATATTATATATTCATATATTATATCATATTATGAATATTATATACAATCATGTTGTAATGAGTCGTCTAATTGAGAGATCATTGAAAAATCATGCTTGAAAAACATTTAATTAGGATTCATGTATTTAATGGTGAATTATTCTTGAAGTGTATGTTAGAAAGGGGCGGAAGTAAGGAAGGGGTGGATACGCCAATAATTTCTAGATCAAGAGGCGCGGAATACCTTGATACTGCCATGTGTTTGAATGGGCAAGTTGTACTCATTATTCTCCGACATTAGCACAATACCATGCTAATATAATGTGCTATTCGTACATTATAGGCATATCTATCAACTGCCCCACCGATGAGTTAGCTACAAATTCGGTTCAGAAACTCAGTCAAGTCCGATGTATCATTCATCTTTCCCTCATTCCTATCCCATATATCGACTAACTATCGGTTAGGTCGTTAAACAAACCGTATTCATCATCATGTTATCTGTGTAACCTCTGAACCTAAATCAAATCATAACTTCAATTCAATGTTGACAAGTCTTAAACAAACTCCCGAGATTAGTTTTCTGAAACAATCATTACTTCATTGTGATATCAAATATTTGCTCCAACAAAATAATGATATAGAATATTATGTATAGCAATACATTGTATATAATATAGTACATTAACAATTCGGAAATTGCTGAGAACTCTCGATCGTCAGTTTAGAACCATAGTTCGATTGGATGTGTCGAATGGGTTCGCTATTTTAATTGAGTGTTTATATCCCTGTGTGTATTAATTAGTCTCTGCCTACAATGAAAGAGCAATACTGTTATGGAGCGCTACCGAGCGCTACCGAGCGGTACAGAGCGCTACCCACACAGATCCACGTAGCGTTTACATTATTGCTCTCGTATATTTGTTGCCATATACCAGGTATATATATATATATTTCTGAAATTAGTCTACTCTCGAGGTGTTTTATATACAGGGGTGTACAATGCGAAAAATTTATTTATTCACTCAATTATTCCTTTAACCCTCTCCCGATGGAATCGGAATGGTTTAGCAGTTCACAATTATCAACTTACTAACTTGAAAATGTGGCTTATAACATTATATGATATCAAGTGAATTTGTATTGATAAATAACAATAATGATAATGATAATGATAATAATATTTAAAATAATAATACCCAATGAAAATGGGTTCAAATAATTTTGAAGTCCAATTTTCAGATGATTCCAGCTTTTCAACTAACCCTGAAGTTCAATTTGGAAATAAATTATATTTTAAAACTAATTCCGACCAAGACCATCGAATAATCTAGATTTTTTCAATCAATTTCATTTGTTAAGATAAGTATACAGTTTCGAAATAATTTCAGTTTCAATTAAATTCCAATTTTTATATTTTTTCAAATATGGATTCTATTTTTTCGAGTAAAGCCAGTGTCCATGAAATCCTCTACGGAGTAGAAAGTGTTTTTCAGAAGATGCATTTTGATTGTTGATTCGAATTCTTCTAATGGCATTTCATTGACGATCGTTGGCCAATTTATTGAACCATATTGTCTCATTATTATTATATTGAAGTGAACTGTTCATTATTAATAATACTTTTTTGTTTTTTGGTTTAATTTGATAACTGTTTGTCATACTCTTCGGATGAGAAATAATTCTACGGAAGGGATCGTTTTTTTTCCTTTAAAATATGAAAAGTATGTTTCAATGATGACAAATCTTCACACCTCATCACCGATTTTGATTATTTTGATTCTGATGATCACCTATACATGTAGGCCTATCCAATGTTATTATTTTTTTTTCTTTTTCAATATTCAGCCTTTACCCTGGCTCTGAATGATTTGAGTCTACGGGAGTCGATGTACCGAAATATCAGTTTCTTGGTGATAACTTTTGAACGGTATGAGATATCAAAATTCTAATACGCGAGAAACACAGATAATTATAATAGCTTCAAGGTCATATTAGTTATGACTATTTAAGTCACGTTGCATAACTGTCAAGCGTTGACAGCTAAAAATAACACATTTTTCAGCTGTCGACACTTGATAGTTATGCGACATGACTTGAATAGTTATAACTTATACCATCTTGAAGCTATTATAATTACCTGTGTTTCTCGCGTATTACTATTTTGATATTCATTCATTTTATTTACTTGTACAACTTCAGGATAACAGTCTCCTGGGTGGTTGTATAGTCTTTGGTATGCGATCAACTCATCACAAACAATTATACATGTAACTGTAACATCCGGTTGAAGTCATTTATATTCTCAATCGTTTCAATTTTGTCTTTTGGGAGCTGGTTCCACAATGGTCTTTACGTCCAATGTACTTGGGATACGTTTTGTACTTAGCCAGGTCCTGCCAGGCTGGTTGACCAGATACTGCCTTATATGAGTAGCGCAAGCCCACCTCAGACCGACGCTTGGCTAGGGAGTCCCATTTGAGTTCCTGGAGTAGTTTAGTGACACTCTCAAGTGGCTGTTTCTTATTTCCAGACCATTTCCCATGAGAGTTTGTTACAAAGCGAGCTGCTTTACGTTGCACTGCTTCAATTGCGTTTATTTGTATTGAGGCATGAGGGTCCCAGACTCCACTGCAGTATTCGGTAGAAGGTCGAATCAAACACTTATAGGCATGCTCCTTGGTTTCCTGTCTGCTTCCCTTCAAGTTTCGCATTAAAAAATGCATATTTTTTCAGATTCAGATATCATTAAATTTTGTGATATATGTTGATTCCAGCGTAGGTCTGATGAAAGAGTGACACCCAAGTATTTACACTATCTCATATCTCATATCGTTCAAACGTTACCACCAAAAAAATGATATTTCGATAAATCGACTGCCGTGGACTCCTAACACTGATAGCTGGCAATGGTGGCAATGGCAATGTTACCGAAGTTCGTATATTTGCTCAGCGTATCGTGTCTACCCCTGCATGGTACGTAGGGGTATACGATCGTGTTTTAATTATGCCGACTACACCGCACACAAAACACCGAACAGAACAAGGAAAAGTTGTAAAATGAATACATTTAACAACACCGTATAGTGCCATACCAACCGTGAACTGAACATGTTCCTCTGCAGCGTTGTAATTTGGTTGGTGGAATGATTTTAGGAGAATGTGATCATTGTATTTTCACAAGTTGGTATAGTCTTACACACCATAACTTATGTGACTTGACTTTTTTCATGTTTTTTTTTTCAAACAGGTTTTTAAGAGAAGATAATTTATTTATATTTATTATACTGGGAAATTAATTTCTGTTGTGTTTGTATAAAACGACCGTATAATGAACGAGCATGGTTATTTGGAAATGATTGTAAATGAATCGAGATGTTATTGTATAGTAATAACTTGTGGGAATAAAGTTTGAACTTGAAATTTTTTGTACTCCATACAATTCTTGTAAATAACAATCTATTGCATTTCACCAATTTCAACCAAGGATGTTCTACAAGCCATTTTACTGAAAAGATATATTTGTATCAATTGATCATTTGAAGGAGTGTGACAATCAATATTTCATTACTTCTTCTCTTCACGTCAATGTCTAAATCATTTGAATTTTCATTATATTTTCATTTCGATATTTCTATCCATTATCTATTGTTGATTATCATAATTCGATCATATAGTTAACTTTTGTGTAATACTTTTTTGGACATATATTTATTCTCTGTTTTCAATCGATAGTGTGTGTTTTGAATAGGTCAAGTTTAGATTCAGGTGGCCGAGATTCACTGCTTTCTAGATTCGATATTTACCCAACAACGAAGTCTTCTTTATATGCATCAAGGTGTGTAGAATACCAGAGTCGATAAAGTAGCAAGGGTAGAACTACTTTAACGACTATTATACCTTATTTTGATATCTCGCTCATCTTATAACGCATATGTTGCGTTTGCCTAGTATATCGATGTTTTAAATTCCGTTCATTCATTTCTCGATCTCTATCGCCAACGCTAACACATATCTTCTTCCTATTCCAGGATTGTTCAAAGGTTCGACGACGGCGAGCCACGACGTGTCCCGTTCCCCGCGCGCCGAACGTCCCACCACCCTCCGCCGGCTGAAGAACGTCTACGAGAACGCCGTGGGTTCGAATCCCGGCGGCGAGGCCAGCAAGGACGACGGCGGAGAGACGAAGCAACGCGTCGTCGTGACGCGTACTGGGGGCGGTGGGGGCGGTGAGAAAGGAGCGTCGTTGTCGATACTGAGTCCGTTTGACGAGCAAGAGGAATGGGCGAAGATATCGGAGATCATGGCGTCGTTTGGTACCGGACTGGTGAGAGAGTCGGTGTTCGTGACGGAACTGGAACAGGAGTTTCAGTCTAGACTGGGTAAGACGACGAAACAAAACAATAACAACGTTTGTTTTCTTGATACTTCTTTCAACAAAGTTGAGTATAAGTTCATGAAACTGGGATAAAAACATGTTGACTTGACTTTGCCTACAACCCAAAGTTTGTTTTATCATAGATATATATTTGAACACTTTTTTTCTGTAATTACTTCTCCATGAACCGCCGAGACTATGGTTATTCTCAAAGAGGACCCTGTAGGCAAAAATATGATTTTCAATATTTTTTTTCGAGTCTATTTTTCTTTCTGATTCTATGATTGCACGTCAATATTTTTCATGTGTGAATTCTAATGAATGGGTGATGAACATAATTATTCCATCACCGTCTGTGTCAACAATTTCACCAAAATTATCCAATGATAATTACTCATTTTTGTATCTTTGTAACTGTTGTATATCTGGTTAAATTCATGCTTGCTCAGCGATTTATGGATCATTCTGTGGCTGATTTTGTCTTTCATAAGTTTGCCATTGAGTCGTTTGATATCGATATCTCGAGAAGCAACCGAACCTTGTGTGTTGACGTTAGTATTCAAATAATGTAGATATTCAAAATATTATGATGACTTCCAACTTCGAAGCCAGTTTACAAGAAATAACAATTTCAGAATTTCAGGAACATATATCTCGGAAACTATTTGTGCTAGAGACATGATATTTTTCTTACTGATGTGTGTATTTAGTATGAAATCACTTTCATTCAAGTGTGTGTCATACATATTTAGAATTCAAAAGAACAAAATGCATGTCAAAACGTGGTGGATTTTTTGTTTCCAAACATACATCTACATAAACATTTGATATGGAATGAATAATTATATCACAAGGTTCATCGAGAGTGACTTCATTGCTAACACTTGAAGCAACTTTAATAAAATCAAATCAATTGAATTGATTCAGCCGTTTCTGAACTATGTGTTCCTAAAGTTTGTGATATTTACATGTTGATTCTTTCTTTTTCATATATATTTATATATTGGGTTTTAACGACGCACTGTAATGATTACTAAGATCTATTGGCGTCGGGTGAATGATTAATGAGATGATGGGATGATGAGATGAAAGTTTTTATGGATAGTGGGAAGAATAGTGAGAAGGAAGCGGTCGTGGCCTATATTGTGGAAACCATCCCAGTATTAGCCTAGACTACAGAGGGAAACCACGAAAAACCCCTGTAAAGATGGACGGTGGCGGGGATCGAACCGGGTCTGATAAGTCCCTTCACCTCCCGGGTCACACGAAGCAATTGAGCTAACCACTCAGCTACTGTGCTGGTCATGTTAATTCTCCCCAGCAGGGTCCCCGCATCTGTGGAACTGTGTTGAATGTGTTTTGTTCGCGTCTTGTTCTCAGGTCTCAGCCGATCAGGCAGTTGCAGCAGCCCGGCGTCTACGGGCCCGGTGACTTCGGTGGCTCAATGGCTAGCGTCACTCAACGTGGCCGATTATGAGTCGATATTCAACAACAATGGCTTCGACGATGTCGACTTTATTGTGAGTCCACCATTCATGTTACACTAGCTCTGATGATATTGTTGTTTGTAGAGTTTGGTGGAAGTGCCCGGCTCAGTTATGGAGTCATGATATAGCTGAAGTCTATTTCGGTTTGTTTCAATGTTCCATACACGTTATGTGTATAGCCTCGTTGTTGCGTATAATCTCGGTAATGCGAACAAAATCAATGTTGTGTGGTCGTGAAAATTTAGTTTAATGAATCTGTAAAAGTGATCTTGTAAATGGTAACGTCCTGTACATAACGTATATGTAGTGTGAATATTATGAACCATTTTCAACAACTGATTCGAATTAATTCACGGTTATAGTGAAGGAACTTGGATTCATATTGAAACTTTGCGAAAATTTCATTCCAATCGGATGAAATTTGAAAATTGCAAGTTCAACAAATGCAAATGTATTGACAAAATTTCACGATTTTTTCTTATTTTGTCCATGTCAATTGTAGTATCGATTTTTCTCAAATAGTAAGCCAACCTATTTTGATGTGTTGGCCTATATATCACTTTGTCCGACCTTTATGGCGCAAATAACGAGGAAAAACAGAGTCCAAATTGTTCAGTTGGAAGTCTTCGCTATATGCTCATCTAGTGCTCCGCTCTTGTTTGAATATACTCTACCGCTTAAGGTATTCTAACTCTCCCAGAACAGGTGATTGTTTTCAATCAATTTGATATAAGTTACCAAGATGAGTAGTCGAGTGACCAGCACACTGAACCGTCATTCAGGAGACCGGGATTCGATTCCCGCCATGGTCAACCATCCTGACAAGAGTTTTACCGTAGTTTCCCTCTATCGTGCTAGTCAATACTGGGATGGTTCCTTATCAACAGGCCACGACCGACTCCTTCTCATCATCCAAAATCACCTGATAAAATAACCTTTAATATCATCATCTCACCATCTCATACATCATTCACTGACGCCAATAAGTAGTTGTGATCAAAACAGTGCGTCGTTAAACATAGAATGAATTGGAATAAATATAGAACTTAATGTCATCACTTGAAGACATGAGTTTTCGTTCCTGAAACGAGTTATTGAATTCAGGGAGTCAGAAGCCAACTGATGAAAAGTGATATTTGAAAAAAAATGAGTTGAGTATTGTTCATCAGATAGCTGATATACTAGTCTTTAAGAAGCCAAAGGGAATAAGTGCTGTTCAAGTTGGTAGCGAAACCTGTTTGATTAAAAAACAACACTTATTTCCTTTGGCTCGTAAAAGACTAGTATGTTAGCTATGATAAACAATACCTAACTCATTTCTTTTCGAATGTCACTTATACCAGTTGGCTTCTGAGCTCCTCTTTTTTCCCATTTTTCTCGAATATTATTTGTTTTTTTTCAGTGTGGAATTCTCGAGAGTCAAGACCTAAAAGAAATGGGTATCGATAGTGAAAAAGATTGCGAACTCCTTCTCGAATCCATCCGCACGTTACCGTGCAAAATCCAAACGATCAACAACAATCACAACAATAACAACAACGAGGGTGTCGAAGAGTCTGTTGACCAATGGTTGTCGAGTATCCATCTCGAGTGCTATTCGGAGACGTTCGCCAAGCACTTGTACATCGATATGGCGCGAGTGAGAAGGATCTGGGAGGTGGAGTTGACGGCAGTGTTGGAGATACACAAGATTGGTCACCGGAAGCGGATATTGGCGTCGGTTTGTGCGGGGCAACAGCCGGGGCAGCAGGGGCCGAATCTCGAGGATATCAATGCCGATTTGAATCAATTGGTGAGTTATTCATTCATGTATTCTATCTATTTGGATGAGTGAAATGAAGACTCAATTTCACCATACCCGAAAAAAGTGCCTTTTTTTGCTCGCGCTCCACAGATAAAAAAAAATTAAAAATCAGTTGAAACTTGACATACACAAGTGTCCTCATCTAACTTGATACTGTATAGTTTTAAGGCGTAATCGGTTAAACCACTTATGAGAAACATCATTTCAAAATTTTCAAAAATTCCCTGAGAATAACCCAGAGGAAAAAAATTGTCAAAAGTATGTCCTCCGAGAGAATTCAAATTCTCATGGAATCTCAATATTATAATTATGCACTTTACTCCGAACTCTTAGTCCAATCAAATCAGTTGTTTTGATTTAAAAAAATATATAATCCAATTTTTTTGAATCACTCAAAGCTATTAGGAAACCATTGAATCCAAGCAACAGGTGTCACCACCATTTGGAAACGATTGAAACAAAGCCTTCTGTAATATTATAGAAATTATCATGTTTCAGGCTTACTTCATTCAATAAGTCAGGATTTATAATAATTCTGTTCCGTTTTTCATAATGTATCATAAATTGTTATACATTCAAGATAAATACAGTTTATTCTATTCTATTCTATCAAATCGTGAACATGTAGAAACTTATTGGATGAATTGAAATGGAACATACGGAGGAATTTGGAGACGGTCGAAGGTCGACTATTCTGTAACGTGTCATATAATTTATTCATGAAAAGAAGTTGCGATCGACCCGCCCCCTCCCCCCACCCTCCCTCCTCTCACTATAGTGCACAGTTAATTCCCATCTTCATCTTCATGAGAATCAATCACATCATCAATTATTTCCATTCTCTTCCAGAAAAGTAACATTGAACAGCTAAAAGAGGAGATCCGCGATAAACTACCCGCTCCTCCGACGATCTCGTCGACGGGCACGTTACGTCACAGCAAGAAGAACCGCCACGCACCGCCGCCGCCGAGCAGTAATGGAGGCGGTCCTGACCTTGAGATTAGAGAGCCTTCTCAGCTGTTGGTCGGAGTGCCGCCGACGTTGACTACTCAATGGAGGCATCAACCAAACATGCTGGTCGCTGGTACCATCACATACGTAGCTAATGTGAGTCAAGTATTCATATTCATGGTGTAACGATGAATCCTTTCAGAAATGAAAAGAAATTGAGATGAATAGACGAGTGATTAGCCCACTAGACCGTCATTCAGAAGATCGGGGTTCGATTCTCACCATGGTCGACCATCCTGAGAGTTTTTTTTTTTTGGTTTTCCTCAGTCGTTTAGGTCAATACTGATATGGTTCCTCAAAAACAGGCCACGATCGACTCCTCCCCACTATTCAAAAAGCACCTTATGAAATAATCTTTCATATCATCCCACCATATCATTTATCATTCACCGACGCCAATAGATCGGAGTCATCACTTATCACAGTTATCAGTGATCAGTTAATCAGTTAATACAGAGTTGACACATGAATACTATCGATATTCAATACGGACTTCTACGTTTCAAATGCAGTTTTTCAAATTTGTATCAAGTTTGGGAAGTTAGGTGGATCCTTTATCGTATATCTTAAAGCTGAAATTAATTCAGCCAAATATATTCCATGAAATAAATTTTTTGGGAGAATAGTTATGTTTCCACAAGATAACTTGAATGAATATCACACATTTTCTTCTCGTTCATTTGTTCTATTCATATTATTGTAACATGTCGTTCAAGTATTCACTGTTATTTTGTCGTCTTTGTTTTGTTAAATTTTCTCACTTTTTGTTCGATTATTGTCATTCTATGAAGATTCTCATGAGTGTGTTCAACACATCCAATTGTTCATATTCCATGCATATTTGTTTTCGAATTCGAAATGTTTGAAAGAATGTATTGATTTCACATTCCATCCACAGCTTGGAATGTACTCAGTGAGTATGCATTCCATCCACAGCTTGGAATGTACTCAGTGAGTATGCATTCCATCCACAGCTTGGAATGTACTCAGTGAGTATGCATTCCATCCACAGCCTGGAATGTACTCAGTGAGTATGCATTCCATCCACAGCTTGGGATGTACTCAGTGAGTATGCATTCCATCCACAGCTTGGAATGTACTCAGTGAGTATGCATTCCATCCACAGCTTGGAATGTACTCAGTGAGTATGCATTCCATCCACAGCTTGGAATGTACTCAGTGAGTATGCATTCCATCCACAGCTTGGAATGTACTCAGTGAGTATGCATTCCATCCACAGCCTGGAATGTACTCAGTGAGTATGCATTCCATCCACAGCTTGGGATGTACTCAGTGAGTATGCATTCCATCCACAGCCTGGAATGTACTCAGTGAGTATGCATTCCATCCACAGCTTGGAATGTACTCAGTGAGTATGCATTCCATCCACAGCCTGGAATGTACTCAGTGAGTATGCATTCCATCCACAGCTTGGAATGTACTCAGTGAGTATGCATTCCATCCACAGCCTGGAATGTACTCAGTGAGTATGCATTCCATCCACAGCTTGGAATGTACTCAGTGAGTATGCATTCCATCCACAGCTTGGAATGACTCTTTGTTTTCCAGTATCTTGGTTCAACTGTAGTCAAAGAACTGAGAGGAACCGAATCAACCAAGAAGTCCATTCAAAAACTGAAGAAATCAAATAAAGAGCCAAAATCTACACCCGATATTACCTTGGCCATCTCTTACCGAGGTGTGAAGTTCCTAAATACACTCACTCAGGTTGGTACTTTGCATACTCTTGCTCTTTTAATTTATTATTATTTCATTTTCTTTCAAATGACATATACATTCGATGACTAAAATGTAGCATTTGTATGGAATGTCAATCAGTGAATAAAATACAGTTGCACAGGTGATAACCGAAAACAAATACAATCTTACAATTTCACATATACAATCATTCATACTTGCTATGAATCACACGGCGCAATACAATCATGTCGTTAACACGTCGTTTGACCCGAAATTAATTCATCAATTCGTCTAGAAATTCATCCATGTTTTCTAATTGATTATACATAGCGAATACACGATTACACCTGACACTTTCAATCCTAATTTCATTGTTGGGAGCTGATGAAATAAAACTAGTCAAACGCGAAATATGCGTTGTAAGATGAGCGAGATATCTCAATAAGGTATACAAGTCGTTGAAGTAGTTCTACCCTTGCTACTTTATCGATGCTGGTATTCTCCACACCTTGATATCTGAATAAGCTATAAAAGTCGTTAAAGTTGTTCTACCCTTGTCACTTCATTGACTCTGGTATTCTACACACCTTGATGCATATACAAATACTTCATTGTTGGGCAAATATTGAATCCAGAAGGCAGTGAATCTCGGCAACCCAATTCTGTCATCATTTTTATGATATATTTGAGGAAAAAAAACAGTTGTTTTAATTTTTTTCTTCGAAACGGCTGATTAGAATTGCATACAAAATTGTAATGATGTGTAAAATTTATGTGTACACATTCAGAGAAAATTTCATCTTGTTTGGAGAGATTTTATTTTTCAACATTCTCCGCCTAGCCAAATCTTATGGGGTTTTTAAAAACTTTGAGATGATTTTTCTTAAAATCTGTCGGACCGATTCATTCAAAAAACTACACAGTTCTAAGTTGGATGAGTTTTAGTTTTCGTAGGGATGTTGATCAGTTAACCCCTGCAACATGTGGAGTGCCCACAAAAAAAAAAAAAAAAAAAAAAAACACACAGACAAAGCCCTATATGAGTGGGATGGAGACTTCGCTACGCTCATCTGATTATCAAATGTAATTTCCATTTTCCAACACCTGAGATAACGTGCCAGGCCCAGCTAGCTCAAAGAGATCAGGAATTTGATTGGATAATGTTCTCTAGGAGAGCTAAATGCTATGACAATGTGAGATAGTAACAGAGTCACGGTCTCTTGGAACGCAATTATGTGACCTATTTCAGCCCACCTCAAGATCAGTGCTGGGATTTTGTGCTAACAACAATGGAAATACACAAACAAATACTGGACATGTTGCTATGGTGGGCCAGACCTACCTTGTTCTACTAGATCAAAATCATCAGTCACCTGAGGCTAGCTATGCCTTGGACGTTATTTTAAATGGCAGTCGCGGTATATAAGGGTCTGTGACCTTGATTGGTTAGTGAGCTGCACGAGCCACCCACAATGACAATATATTATTAGAATGAGCGTAAGCGAAAATTCCATCCCACTCTTGTAGGGCTTTGTCTGTGTTTTCTTTTTTTTGTGGGTACTGCACAGGTTGCAGGGGTTGACTGATCAACATGAAACTTTTTTTTGTACCCACGAACCTATCCAACTCAGAACTGTATAGTTTTTGGAATGAATCGGTCTGACCGATTTTGAGAAAAATCATCTCAAAGTTTTTAAGAACCTCATAAGATTAGGACGGGCAAGAAAATCTGAAAAATAAAATCTCTCCAAATGGAATGAAATTATCTGTGATTGTATACACATGAATGATACATATTACCACGATTTTCCATGCAATTCTAAACGGCCATTTTGAAAAAAATAATCAAATCAACTGCTTTCATTCATCAAATATATTATGGAAATAAATAAAGATTTGGGTTGCCGAGATTCACTGCTTTCTAGAATCGATATTTGCCCAACAGTGAGGGATTTTCTTCATACGTCAAGGTGTGTAGAATACCGGAGTCGATAAAGTAGCAAGGGTAAAACTACTTAAACGACTTTTATAACTTATTCAGATATCTCGCTCATCTTACAACGCTTATGTTGCGTTTGGGTAGAATAACAATAAGTCACAGTCTCCTGAAGTGCAATAATTCTTTCCATTTCATAGCCCTCCTCATGAACAGGGCAAATTCTGTGCTAACTCCAGTGGAAATACACAGAGGCTAAACATGTTCCCATGACAGATAGCTTTCCAATCAAAGTTCTAGTCTTCTGGAGCGCGCTAGCACTTGCACAGGATTGGCTATCACATGGCCAGCTTTATATAAGAGTTAGTGAAAACATGGGTAAGCATAATGATAACAACATTTAACTGTCAGCTATGAGCTATTCCCGTCATATCGTAATTCCAGCATCAACTCGTCATCAAGCAATAATTTTCTGTCATTATGTATCATTATATCGATTATTATTATCGATAAGTAATTGTAAGTATTCATTGTCTTTATAAAATCAATTAGCTGTGCAAGACATGGTTGAACATAAAAATATATGAAAAATCTTTGAAAATTCAGTATAAAATACAAACATTGTATAATACTGTAGTCATTACATCGATTTTGCCACATAAAATAAGATTACAATTGATGATAACATAAATACAATACTAAAAACTACGTGAATAATAACTAAAAACAAGTATAAAGTGTGAGTCATTTGATCATAAATCCATTGGATTATTATTTATTCTCAATTATTGATTGATTATTGATTGATTATTTTATTGATTCGTATTATTTTGTGTATTATATTCTAGTTTTATGTGCAGCCCCACGCGACCATTACTGTTGTACATGTCTCACATTTTCTTAAGAGCCCGCATCTTAGACAGATTTACAGGGTGCACTTTCACCACATATATCACAAGAACTATACGAACACTACGGACTTGCGGTAAAAATGCAATGAATCAAGTAATGCCCTCACAATTAGATATTATGTTTAATCGAAAATTGAATATTAATTTCATTATGGAGCAATAATTGAATCAAAATGTGCCTAATTTGATGATTTCACTAGCTGATTCCCAATTACCGAATAATAGTAGAGATTAATTACAAACGCACATCCTTGAGTTCAACTTTGCTCATCAATATTTGAAATTCTGATTCACCTGTGATTCTAGAGTTTTCTCAATTTCCGTGGCCAAAATGTGTAATGTAACTGGATTTTGTCCAAATTATTCTGTGAGAACCATCCTCTTCCAGTGGTGGTTACTGGAACTCTCTCAATATTATCCCCTTTTCACTTTTTAACGCACATCAAACTTGGGTCAAGCATTTCGAAGTAAGTCATTCTCAGCTAAGATGCGGGCTCTTAAGAGGCCGCAGGTGCTCTACACGGGCTCGTTGTTTGCTCGCTTCAGACTCGAGTTTAACATGCATCGTGTGCTGGGCGTAACCCGTAGACTAGCCCGCCGAACTCATATTCACGTAAACTCCGTTAATTCCCTAGCTCACACTCTTGATGAATATCACATTTCATATATTCTTTTTCGGTATTCAAAAATATGTATCTATAGGTTCTCGCATTTTCAAAATTTTTTCATTTTTTATTTGAAGAATTTGAAAAACTACAAATTTTGTTCAGAATTCTGTGTATGCGATAACCTCCGTTTTTCAATTATCAATAGAATGCAAAAACAATCATATTGAGATCTAAAAAATTACGGCCGTGAGAGTTTGCGGCTTGAAATACGAGCGCCTGCAGCCTCTTAATAGTCATTGTTGCTCACATGACCACTGTCAATTGTTTGGGTGGTTGAAACTTGGATTGTCGCCAACAGGAAACTGTGTGCGAGCACGAGATACGCAACATCCATTGTGCGTGTCAGGACGCGGACGACCTCACGCACTTTGCGTACATCACCAAAGATCATGCGAGCAAGAGTCACTTCTGTCACGTGTTCTGCGTGCAGACCATGGTGAGCTACACTCTCTTTGACTTTAGAAGGTTGGCAGTGAAATTAGCTTCCTCTCATATATATTTTTTTTAATAACATCGTATCTTGATACAAAATCATTGTTCCTCAATTGAGGCCATTGAGGTGATCAAAATGAGTGTTTGAGAAATATTTCACTATAATGCAGTTTGAACTGTTCTCGTATCGAGTACGAGATGGATAATCGATATTTCATAGTTATAGAAAAATAATAAATTTAAACAAAATCATAAAATCAGACATGAACATGAATAACATTATCGAATGCACTTTGGAATATTCATTTCGTGAAAAATATACCTCCATTTTTCATTCTTCACATGGTACAATGTTTGAATATCATCCAACAATAACAATAATTCAAAAATATATAGTAATACAGATCTATTTTATGATCCCAGAGATGCTTCAGTGAAGTGTATAAAAAGTGCTCGATAGATAATTCTCAAGATTAGATTCGAATGAATGTTTGTGATTCTTTCATATATGTCTGAAGAGATGATTGTATATTTTGATGCGAGCAATGTTGGGTACTTTTTCTAATTTCTTCAGTCTCTTGGTATACATTTGTGGATATTGTCATTTGTTTTTGTGTTATGTGCATGCTTGTTTCCTTGACCGAATCGTTTTGTATAGCTGGTGATGATATTCCAAGAGTAATAGTGTATTCATTCATTCATTCATTCGATGAAAAACTCTTACAATTGCATTTAAATGCGCGCGGTGGCAAGTTCCCTAACTATCCCTATCCCACAGCCCCCTGACCCTTTGACAGAATAACTTCAACCCTATTTCATCCCTCTCAAAAAACACTTCTACCAACCCATTCCAGTTCCTACCTGTCCTATTTAAGAAAGATAATTACGTATCATTTTATCGTTAATTATTCAGATAAATGAGATAATCATCTCACAAAAAGTTCTCACAAATACCTGCCTGAATAATTAGGGATTTTAGATCATTATTTGTAACTGTAAAGTACAATTCGAACTTATGTTGTTCCCGTGAAGTATTCAATGCAGAGAGGAGCAAAGCACTTGAGATGATTATCCAACGAGTGTCTGTAGATGAACTGAATCTTTGGTGGATTTCACTCACAAACATACCCTCTCACTTCACCATTACTACAAAGACAACTCATCAATGTTTTGTGTGAATGACCAAACATTAATACAATATATTTTAAAAATGAGCCAATAACAATGAATATAACCAAGGAAAATAAGTATGAGCAAATAGATTACCAATTGAACTTGATCAAAAGATCTACAATGATGGGAAAAAGTAAAGCTAAGATTTTTCAAGGGAGTTCAGAGAGAACCAATGAAAGTATGAGAATTTTTAAACAAGGAATATTCATCTTCCTGATTCCATTGCATAGTCATTTCAATATCAGAAATTATGATTGGTTCATTTGTCCTCCAGGACTCAGCCCTATTTCTCAGTCGTGACGTAGACATCACTCGGATCGGTTCATGTTTCTATACAGAATCGGTGATGCCTACGTCATAACTTCATGGTTTCTAGAAAACAGAAGAAATGATTATGATTCCTGAAATTCAGATGATGATTCTAGTTTTCTCTAGAAGCGTCATCAATCATTAAAATCTAGCTCCACTTTATGGTGTCCTTCAACTTCCCGTACCTTGGTCTTTATACCCAGTTGATTTCGATCATATCAATACTGAGACGTGTGGCCGAGTGGTCAATACACTAGACCGTCATTCAGGAGACAGGAGTTTTATTCCCGACATGGTCGATCAACCTGACAGGGATTTTTCTTGGTTTCCCTCTGTCAATACTGGGATGGTTCCTTAAGAGGCCTCTTTACATTTTTCCTACCGGCTTGATTGCAGCCATTCGGGGACCAAGTTGGCAACGGAAAACAAATCATCGTATCAACTTACAGTTTTCGGTTAGATGTTTACTAGTATTCAATACGTGCTCGCTTGGAGAGCAATTGGTTCGTGGTATGTTATTTTCAACCATTTCAAAATAATTGTCAGAAATCAACAAGTTTCTACCTGTTTTTCGTTGTTTTCACGATTTTTTCAGAGTAATTTAATATAAAAATATGATTTTTAGGGAACGTAGAGGCACAGATATACTCATTGTAGTTTCATTCCAAAAATAATGTAACTGATTGGTCCAACTGTTTACCCACCATAGGCCTGTATTGACGCTTTTTGTCCTGTTTTGTTCGTTCCCTGCAGGTTTCACTAATGGATTGTGAGATGTAAAGTAGCCTCTTAACAACAGGCCACGACCGACTTCTCCCAACAATCCAAAAAGACCTAATAAAATAACCTCATCATCCCAACATTTCATAACGATGGTTAAGAAGCAAAACCTCCTATCTCCATTTTTCTCCGAAAACGCTTCTTGCTGATAATAAATTCTGTGAATATTCCACACGTCTAATGCAGAAGCCCCTTAAATTCCCGGAAATCAGAAATGCCTCTAGTTGAGGAATACAGCGCTACCTCGTATCCAACTTTGTTACTTTTTAGTGCAAAAACCTGACATTACTGCCTCATAAACTTTCTAGATTTTGGAAATGGTAGATTTTGCTTCTCAATCATCGATATATCATTCACCGACGCCAATAGATCTTAGTCATCAAAAGATCACGTCTTCGAACCCAATTTGGATGAATAATATCGATAATCACGTTCTCCTCGTTATAGGACCAAGCAACCGAAGTAATCCTCACATTGGGTCAAGCTTTCGAAGTTGCCTACCAGATGGCGATACGTGACCAGCTCACCACGCGAGGTCATACACGGTCACAGTCAGGTAATCAACCCTCGCCGTCCCCCTCCCCCTCGAACCACTCGAGGTCACGATCTGTGACGGAAATCAAGGTCAACGGTCAGCAGCAGGTGACCAATGGCGAGGGCGGCGATGTCGAGCCTCCTGTACGCGTCACGACGCCACTGGCGCCGATAGCGACGACCGAAGAACTGTAATACGGTTAGGTACGATTGTAATTTTCGCGCGAATTAGTTGATGGATGTAGATAGACCAGATTATGTAGATGATGAGATGCGATAATGTTCTGTGGTAATCATGTTGGGAGAATTTGACGAAATTGCGGTAAAACTGAAGAATGGTTGCGTTTTTTCCAGAGGTCGTCGGATCGAATCACAGTTCTTCTCATTTTTTTGTTTTCCAAAATTCGAATTTTGCTCCGAAACAATTGAACAAAGTGAAGGTGTAGCTATATTATCTACGGGTGCGCCTGTTGTCACAAGGTTAACGGTAGGGCAGAGCTGAAGTGCAGTCGTATCCGAATATTTTGTCAGGAATTATCGAATTTTTCATGTAAGTTCAAACGTTCGATGATCAAGAGAGAATATCTGTTCCGTGATCTATCGCTAAAGGCTCTCATTCAATATTTGTTGAACAAAAAAAAAGTAAAAGTGGCAGTAATACACTGGGGTACGAGCTGGTAATGAAAACAAACGGGGGTTTATGTGGTTATAGTGGAGAGTTCGGGTACGTTCGGGAGCCCACGTGAAAAAACTTCAGATCTGTATTAGCACCACCCCTGCACCCTGCCATCTAACTCTGTGACAACAGTTTCACCTATCATATATTCATTTCTACTTGTGACCGATTCTCTATCCGTCTGATTCTCCGGGAACTGTTTGAATACTCGCATTAATGCGGTTTTAGTACATATTTTTTCAAACACCAATTTGACGCTAATATCATGTTTGTCAAAACACTATCGTGTCTATTCCGGTGAAGAAATTTCAGTATTTTCAGAACACCTTTCGAATCTAAGGAGAATAATTTCGAAAATGATGTATGTTTATATCGTGAATATAATATTACTATAGTAATTACAATCCGTAGAATTCCACGTATCCTTGAGTACATGAGCAAGATGATCTTCTGTGCATTCAGGCATTTCATAATTGACCACCGATGAAATGTTATATCCCCTATCTTACTTATCTCTCGAGTTTTTTGAATATTATTATGACCATTTAGAAAAAAAGTTCTTGAAAACTGAAATTTCGTGACCATAAAATAATATTTTGTGCATTCAGGCATATAAAAATTGACCACCGATGAACTTTCAGCCCCTTATTTCACTTATCTCTCGAGTTTTTTTAACATTATTATGACCAATTAGAGAAAAAGTTCCTGATAACTGAAATTTCTTGACGATTCGACTAATGACGTGCTTTCTTACAACACCAATCCTAACAGAAATTGAAATTATCAGAGGTATGCATGGCAAGCAAACGAGATGAACTGATATTTCCTCATATGGCATAATGAATCAGTCAAAACACGTTCGAACGATCTGTGTTAATCACAAGCCGCAACGAAAATAAAAACTATAGAATATGGTTTTAAATAATGTATAGGCCTAGTATCTCATAAATTCCGATTCTATAAGGATACATTTGTATTAGTATTGGACCTATTGGCCTGGACATTTGAAGATAATATTTGACTATTAATCAATTGACCGTACTATTTATCGATGAAGTTATATATATATATATATATATATATATATATATATATATATATATATGGTACTACTATTATACTGAGATGGTTTTCAAGTATTAGCACGAAAATGTATTTGCGTATCATCATTGTATTCGAAGTGGGGTGACTTATGGTTGCCTCGTTGTGTCTCCCATATATTTCTCTGACGTCACCGTGTGATTTTCAGATCAGAACAAGACCACCGTATTGCATTCTTTAGAACACATCCTTCCGGGGTGTACTTCATTTTTCTGATACTTCATTTTCACCATCAGTTTTTAATGTGAGAATATCTTATTTTCATATGTTAACAGGTTTTATATTCTATTTGCTGCACTTTTTATACCAGCATTCCTGTATGAATCAAAACTGTTTCAAAAGATGATACCGGGAAAAATAGTAAAAAAAGCAGTATTTTCCTATATACTAACAGCATGGTCACAGCCAAAGCCAAATTTAATCTTGACTTTGAGTTGGGACTGGGTTTATTTTGTACAGGAATTCGTCTTAATGCCTATTCGAGATTGAAAGGAAATAACGAAAAATTTGTGAAGTTATACAATATTTTCAGTCAATCCCAAATAAGTGATAGCTTGTGTTACGTAGTTTCCATTTATACTTGTATCAACGAGAAAAGAAGATCGTCTACCAAGATTTACGATGGAGAAAGCTACTGCATCTTTCAAAAGTGTTGGAGTTCTGACGTTACCCAAAGTGTGAATAATGATATATTCGGGGAATCAACCTCTTATTTCGTAGATATGAGTTGAAAAGATACTAGCAAGGCCTACACGTCTTGTACAAGGTGACAATGGAGAAATATTCACAATTATATTCTTGACATAGGCCTATCAATAATATTTATTCTATATGAAATTATTATTTTCCTTTTATTTATTCAACCTTCATCATTATTAAATAAAAATGTATTATATTTATGGTGTTGTTTTCCTGATGCTTATAATTATATCAGTTTCATAATTATGTCGATTATAATAAGATGAAATGGACATTAAAATGATATGCATTATTGTAACATAACAAAAACTGCGCATACGACTGCGCACAAGTCTCAGCAATGTTCCATGTTTATACTTTAATATTTTCATGTGTAATTGTTATTTGCTTGTAAATAGGGAATTTCGTTCTTTACTTCTGGTTGAGACCATGCCATCACTAGAGATAAAGATGATAGATAGGAATGTACAGGTTGAAGTCGAAAAACAAAAACGATATAGGTGAACGAAAATAACTCAAAAACGTGTTTGCTCATGAAATTATTATGGGTAGGTTGTATCTAGTCTTACATTCATGTTGATTTAATGTTTAAGTGTAAAAAAGTAAACATAAGAGAAAAGTGAGTGGATGAAATTGATATTTATCTTGATCATATGTTTAGGAAGTATCAAGTTGAAATGTAGAAATAATTATTCACGCCATAATATAATATGACATTATATATTATACCCAAGCTTTTTTGAACCTCTCTCTTTTACAATATATAACCAAAATCAATATTTGGTTTGGACCATTATTATCTTAGAAATAATGACTGAGCTCTGAACACACTACAGAAACACTTATTAATAAACTAGGAACACATTATTCAGTTATAAACACAATTTTTTTCTAATATATTGACCAAATTTTATTATTTAGAATTTATATACCATTATATACCAAATAGCGAAATACTCATGATATAAAATGTTTTCAACGTGAATAAATTGTTCATTAACATATAATATGAAATATCCCATGATGTACAAGCCTAATAACCATTTATATGTAAATATATCATAGGAATTCCGCTGGTGTGATAGGAAATTGCCGGAAGGCAACATTTTGGGGCTCTCCGCTATGCCCATAGGCTTATGATTAGATGTTACCTTATACCTATAGGCCCTTACGTGATTATTACTGTTAAGAGAGGAAAGTTATTGTAAATATTTCACCAACTATATAAGATAATGTTCAGAGATTGAATTAGGTAAGATTGGTAGTGAATTGGAATTGGAAAGATAATGTAGGGCCTATATCCATTATGAGTTGTTAAAAGTGTGATGTAATAAATGATGTCTTTAAACTAGTCTGTTTTTGAACCTTTTCCGTAGAATTAAACGTGAGGTTTATTCTTCGATATGAATACACATCTGATGGTTTCATTAATTATTTCATTTGGATTTGGCATTGTTGATGAATTACTTGTATATACTTGCTGTTGAAACAAAACTACAAAATCTCAGAAACACATCCACTCAATTGTTTTTTTCCTACTCTGCTGTCAATACTATTCACAACTGATGTTCATTTGAAATGTACAATTTTGATGAAATTTTGATCACTGCATGACATGAAACCAATCAGAGGTCCATTTCGCTGGCACACCCCCAAATTGAAAAAATATAATTATGTTTTCGTCAGTCGTTTGTGCTTCGTTTGTGCACGTTTGTGCTCAAAACCGCATCGTTTGAGCTAAATTCATTCGCCCGCTAATCGAAAATTAATTTGGAGTTGTGTACAAGTTGAGCACAAACGATGCGGTTTCGAGCACAAACAAGCACAAACGAAGCACAAACGACTAGCGAAAAAATGATTCGATTTTTTTAGATTTGGGGGTGCCAGCAAAATGGACCTAGAATGATATCACATAGTATTCAAATATCAAAATAAGTACAACTTTCACGGTCAAATCTGTAGTTGTCCATAAATGCGCTCTGTTTCAATATATTTGTTCAGATTATACATATTTGTTTGAACTTGTATGTGCAATCTATGTTAAATCATCAAGCAATCGTTGACACCATCAATTGACCACTAGTGATAGGCGTGGCTAATCGTCAAAGCCACCTAGATCCATACTTCATGTGGGAATTTGGAGAAACTCTGATAGGTCAATGTGGAATTTCCCACATTACAAAGCCCATTTGATTGGATGTTCTGTTTTGTGACGTTTATGGGCGAGCCAATCACTAGTCGTCAATTGATAAAAACGCATTGCGTAAAATCCGTTTATGGCACTGCCAATTCAATACCAGCAATCACAATACCTCACTTCACACATCCTAATTCAATGCATTTCCGTCAGAGTTTTGTACATCACCGCTTCAGGGATACTTTGCCATCAAATGAATGAACTATTTGAAAAGATTATGTCCAAGATTGTTCATAACCGCAGTATTATAAATGAGTGGTATGAATTTAATTTATTTGTGTCCGTGTCATTCTTCTAATTGTGAACTTGAGTGAATGCTTTTTTGATGTTGGCTTGTAATAATAACAGCTGTTAATTGGCTTACATTATTTCTTAATTGTTTGAGTATTGTTGAAAGTTACGGGAGGGATATCAATACACAAGAGTTGGCGGTGCTTGACTGGGCTCACCTTTCAATCGTCTGGACTATTATTTCTCTCAAGTGGAAATTCGATTTTTGAAATGTTTCAACTTCAACAAAGTAAAAAATCAAGTAACTTATGGAAATATGTTTCAAAATGTTTTTCAATAGGGACGGTTGGTAATAGTCTTGAATATATCAGTAAGTATAGACGAAATATATATCACAAAGACATATTCTATTCTCAGGGTAGAACGAAACTACATTATCACTGCCAGGCTTCTCCTCAATGTATGCAAGTAGTTCATAATCTAACCACTGCTTGCGGACTACCAGCTCACTATCTAGCACGCTTGTAGCGCATTCCAGCGGTCGGTATAGGCACTACAGGCTGAGTGATGGCGAGGAGCTAGAAGGGAGAGAAGAAATAGCTGTGGGTAACAGTAGGGAGCCATTTTATTGAGTGACATGTCTTGAGGTATATCGAATCGTCCATGAAATATGGATGCAGCAGTGCTGCCAACTCTAGTGTCAATTGCAGAAAAGTATGGTTGTGAGTGGCATCTCTTAAATTGAAAAACTCTTAAGAAATTCTACCAAAATAATGTAATATGAAGTTGTCATGAGTATTGTAATATATGATCGCAATTCGGCTTGCTTTATTAGTAATAATACTGGTATACTGATTGTAATTAATACGCCTACAACTTATTATAAAGGTAAGTAGGCCTAGATTTATTGCGATCATTATATGAATAATTTTAGATTATGTTCAGTCAATTATTTTAAGGAAAGTGTCAAATTAATGTTGTTTAATGTTTAAACTGATGAAAAATCATGTTTTTAATTCGCGGAATATCAATAAAATTGTGAAATGATTCAATGTGTTTAATTTGACGAGCAGTGGTAAGATATTCGTTGCATGATTCCATTTTCCTACAATATTCTACGTGACTCACAGCATAGACTGACGGGTGTATGTCTTCAGTCCATGTTCACATGGGGATCAGTTAAACATGGAGGTAAGTGATTGAAAGAAGAGAAGTGAAAAAAATGATTTCTTTCCGCGCTTTACAGGTCAAACAAAAATGAAAATTCAGTTGGAACTTGATATACACAAGTTTTCTCAACTGGTTCGATACAGTATTGTTTTGAGGCGCAATCTGTTGCATCACTTCTGAGAAAACTCATTTCAAAGTTTCTATACATCCCATAGGAATGACACAGAGGGGAAAATTCGTGGAAAATAGTCCATTCGAAAGAAATCAAATTCTCACGGCTAATGTCAATGTAATAATGATACACATTACTCCGAGCTTTCACTCAAATCGGATGAGCCGTTCTGATGTAACAAACTATGAAATGTAATGTTTTTACATCAATCAAAACTATTTGAGATATACCAATCAAATCCAAGCAATAAATGTCATCAATAAGTGTGAACTATTAAAACAAGGCCTTCTTCATTATTGAAGAGATCAATTAGAATGAGTAAGGGATGGAACATGAGAGAGGTGACGTGATTATTTGGATCTCAAAGTTGATATATATATATGTATAACCAACCAAATGTGTGTTAAGTTCTAGCTCATCCCTCAACGCGGAAACAACGAGTTTTTCTAGTATACTACATTCGGTGAAAGTTTAGGAATTACTATTAGGGTTTGACGGCGCGTCTAGAAAGTTTAATCACGTGTTAAGCAGCGTCATCATGATTATTTTGTTAGTTATCACCATGAGAGTAATCCCTATAGTAGCCCTACGTAGCTCAGTCAACTACGGCTCACACTGCTCCAGAAACTGAAGTCACCATTGGCGTGTGTTCGAATTCCGCATAAGGCATCTATTTTGATAACATCCTTTTACTTAGCATAACTCACCATACCGTTTCGGACATAATTTATCATCCTCTGCTCATTTGCACCCCCAAATGACTTATCTGTTGAAAGCGTCGTTAGTTCTACTGATTACCGCAACATTACCAATTTTTGTCTGATGATCTCGTTTTTGGAGTTTTCTGATAGATCTTGTTCATATATTATATGGTGTATAGTTTGAACATTTCGTATTTTGTTTGTTTCAGTATGTTTTTCACTCACTTGAAGTTGATGATTTGTGATTTGACGTTTGTACTTAGTCTGCCATTTGTGTTGACGTTTTGTGTTGGCAACTGGTTATTTAAGCACGTGTTTGTATTTGTAATTGCTCGAGGAATGTTATGGGGGTGTGCTTGTTATTGCTAGAGGTAGAAATGGTGGGGATGACAAGATACTTTGTGTCATTACTCATCGATCTTCATTCGATCATCATGAGATGCGGATGTGTTTTGACTGTGATAGTTTTTCTGATTGTGAGTAAGTTATGGAATAAGTTGTTAGAGTGGCTTCTTGAGCATGGTTCAATTAGGGGTGAGTGCATTAATGATAATAATGATTTTTTTTAAGGCGTTTTATTTACATGTTATAATAGTACATTATGATAATAACGTAGACCCACAAAGTTACATAAGATTTGACTTGTCTGTGGGTCTACACACTGATAACATATTCCATATATTCATGTTCATTTAAAATAAACATCCGGAAAGCTATATGCAGAATAAGAATAAAAACAGTTGATAATAATAATAATATATTTCTTTATCGGAGACTGTACAATGCATAGCAGTATGATAAAAGTCAATGAAGAATTACAATTGAAAGTTTGAACAATTAAAATCACATATAGGTTATATTAAGGTATTCGTCAATTGAATGAAGAGCTTTTTCCATCAAGAATGCCCTGACCTCACTTTTGAATACATCAACATTCATAATACTCTTAATACCAACTGGTAAATTATTATACAAGTTTGATAGAAGGTAACGTGGTCCCCTAGTGTATAAAGTGAGTCTGTGACTATCTATGTGTTGATCTATGTATCTATTACCCTCGGTGTAATGACGAGTGTCGTTTGAGAGTGGATTTTTCTGTGTGGTGAATCGGTGGTTATAAGAAATGGTGAATCATGGGTGGTACCGAGTGGAAAATTAACCTAAATGCGTCAAAATTGGCTGGAAAGTGGATTGGACGTTATTACGCAAGTGAGTTTTTTTGCCGTTTTTTAAATTGATTGTATTTGTGTGGGAAGTGTTTTTGTGTATTCTCGCGATGTTGTGGTATGCGTGTATTTTTGACAAGATGGCCGCTTTGAGTGTGGTAAAAAAAATGAGATCGTCATTGTTGGTATTTTTTAGTGATTTCTTGTTGTTGTAATTGTGTCATTTCTCAAGTGTTTCAAGAGTTCTTCATAAATATTTATGTGTTTTTAGAGAAAAACACAAATTCCCCTCTCAAAATAGACGTGGCACATGAATCGGTAAATTTACCTCATTATATTGGATAAACGTAAAATGTTTAGTTTGAAGTTGGTTAAGACAATCTACAGGTTCAACTGAATAACGAAGGACATGAGTGATGAAAACAGAATGATATGGATGAATGAATGCATAGATGAACTAATTGATGAATAGATGAATGAATAATAAAGACACAAAGATAGACAAGCGAATACAATGACTTGATAGTCTCAATATCAAGAGGTGTATATAGCTAAATGACCTCGCTGTCGATGCGCCTTAAAACCCTAATATTCATTCCTTCATCAATCACATTCCATTTGCATATCTCGCTCATCTTACAATGCATATGCTGCGCGTGTGCACAGTCATCAATATGTTATGACCGAGACGCGTGGCCGAGTGGTAACACACTGAACCGTCATTCGGGAGACTGGGGTTCGATTCCCGCCATGGTCGACCATCCTGACAGGGGTTTTTCGTGGTTTTCCTCTGTCGTGAGGTTGATACTGGGATGGTTCCTTAACAACAGGCCAAGACCGACTCCTTCCCATCATCCAAAAACACCTAGTAAAATACCCTCTCATCTCATTATCCCATCATCTCATTTATCATCCACCGACGCCAATAGATCGTTGCAATCAGTACAGTGTGTCGTTAAAAAAAAAAAATATGTTATGGCATTCCAATGACATTCCATAATTATGTATAACTCGCTCAGCTCACAACGCATATGATGAACGTTTGTCTGGTCATATTAGTACGTCATATAGTTCATACATCCACAAACAGTGCAAATGTATCGTAATAATGACAAATCCAGGTTACCTACTATCCATACTCGAACAACAACACAGAAATAGCTTCACAAATCTGTCGTTTCTGTTACCTAGTGAACATTTCTCTATCCATCCATCTGGGTTGTGTTCCAACAGGAAGTGTGGGGTGCTGACCATCAAAGTGTTTAATCAACCGGTTATATATCCCTCCCTTTTTCCCAACTCTCCCGACTCTCCCATCTCTCCCTTTCAGCCAAACTGATTGCTCCGATCATAGCCAGACAACAGGCACATGCAATTAGATGGGTAATTATGTGACTCCCCTCTCAAACATTCCCCTCTTCCCTCTTCCCTCACACCGCCTCACCCCGCTCAACAATCAATCCCTTGTCGATACAAACAGGAAACTCTTCGAAAAGGTAATTGTAACATGAGTAGCAGGTAATGTCGATGGAATTGGAATCACTGGGACAGGTGTGGAGGGGATGTTTTTTTGTGTTTTCATCACAAAGAATTTCTCATCATCGATTAGGAGGGGATGTAATAGTATATAAATTACATTTTTACTGATGATTTATTCCTATCGTTATTATTCAACGACCTAATTAACAGTCGGATCATTTGGAGGTACATGATGCGATGGGAGCGGATGATGGATGAGCGGTGTTGAGAAGAATCCATGCTTTATGAAAGATTCGACCTCAAGCAAGAGGATATTTCAGTTTCCGTAGATTTTTTTTTCTGAATCCAGTCGAGAGCAAATGGAAAATGTGAATTGATATAGGCCCACATACCTATGATAATTTATATTCTCAAAAAATACCGGGTGAACATTTCTTCAAACTTTGTAGAAATATAACATGTATTGAAAATAACTAGACAAACGCAGCATATGCGTGTTGGATGAGCGAGATATCTGAATGAGGCATAAAAAGAGTCGTTAGAGTAGCTCCACCTTTTCTAATTTATCGACTCTGGTATTCTACACACCTTGACGCATATACAAAATATGTCATTGTTGGCAAATATCGAATCTAGAAAGCAGTGAATCCTGGCAACCTAATTCTGCTATAATTTCTATATATTTGATGAATAGAGACAGTTAATTGAAAACGGCTTGTTCGAATTGCTCACAGAATGGTGATAATGTGTATCATTCATGTGTACACATTCAGAGAGAAATGTATTCCATTCGGAAAGATGTTATTTCTCAAATTTTCTCACCAACCTAATCTCATGAGGTTCTCAGAAACTTTGAGATGATATTCATCATAGTTGGTCCAACTGATTCATTCCAAAAACTATACATTTCCAAGTTGAATTAGTTAGCGTATACAAAAATAGTTGCACGTCGATCAGTCAACCCTGCGACCTTGCAGTGCTTACAAAAAAAAACAGACAATGCATCTGATTACATTCTGTGAAAATTCTATCTCAATCGGATAGAATGGAGAAAATCGAAAATTTGGAATTTAAAAATGATGATAATCATCAGAACTTTCCTAATTCGCCAATATCTATTTGGAACTGATTTTGCTCGAGAACAATCTTAAGCCTATACTGGTACCTGAAACCACTGTCTGGAAAAAGTTTAGAGTCGATTGGTAATCTTGTATGACCTGTACGCCACTTGCAAGAAAACAAAAACAAAAAACTGTCTATAGAAACGGAGCCCAAAATTGTTTGGTTTGGAAGTCTTCACTAAGTTCCTACGATAATATTGTATTTTCCAATTCCTCTCAACTCGGCACCAAAACCGAAATTATAGCAACTTCCAAAAAGTTGTGAAAATAATCACATATTTCCGTCTCAACATGCAACCTTAACGACTGGATACAAATTGATCAACTGAAAGTACAGGTAGCTGAAGTAATCTATCGTTATTTGAAAATAGAATACTCGATTCTATTCATCTTGATATACAGAATTGGTAATGCCAACGTCATGACTCATGGTCGAACAAACAAAAACAAAAAAACAAAAAACAAAATCGAAATTCCTGAAATTGAGATGGTGCTTTCTAGTTCTCTCTGAAATTGGGGAAATAAATATCGTAATCAGAGTCGATGAAGCATTTCTTTTGAGATAAGGTGAACTACACTAGTCGAATGACCTCTCCGGCCATCGCTGCTTTATCGACTCTGTCGTAATCATCCAATCAAATCCAGTTTCAGGGTTGTTCTGTCCTTCAAACATTATTAAAGGTCTTCTGAGCTTCGAACCGTATTTCTATGATTCTCAATGTATTTCTTGTAACCTCGTCACGTGATTAGTTGCAGTTATTGATGACGTCATTGTTGGATGAGTAAACTATGGGGAAGGGGGTGGGGGATGACGAGGTGGGGGGGGATTGAAACAGCTTTTCATCTTCATCAAATAGACGTTTACTACATTCTCATCTCGACTTCTTCGTCACCAGAAGTTCGTTGAAACTCGTTTTACTTACACTTCATTTAGCTACCAAATTTCCTATTAGTGAAACAGTTTGTGATTTCTTGCTGCGCCTTCATCCTCCCCCCCCCCCTTTTTCCTTCACCCGCCAGCACACTTGACGTTAAGTGCACCATCCCCCCCCTCTCCTAACACCCCCTCCCCCACCCCCCATACACATACAAACAAGTACCATACCAGCAATATGAAATGTGATGACTTGCATTTGCATACAAATCGAATTACTTCCGTGTGTAATGCGTCTGAGATTGAATAGTGTGTGTATTTAAGTTTGCGAAGGATGCTTAAAACTCAAACAGAGCGCAAAAATCTAAATATTTGTCAAAAAGAGAAAACGAACACTTGAAGCATGGAGGAAGACTTCGATTATTATTGTTGTGGCACACCAAGATGTAATCAAACAAAATATTCACCTCTATTTTTCCATATTTTCCCAATATGTACGATCATACTGACATTTTTTCCCTGCCGTTGAAATGGATTTACTTTGTTTGTATCCAGTCTCCCCAAGACCTGATTTAATACTGGGAAAACGCAACATATGCATTGTAAGATGAGCGAGATATCTGAATTAGGGTCGTTAAAGTAGTTCTACCCTTGCTACTTTATCGACTCTGGTATTCTACACACCTTGAAGCATATAAAAAATACTTCATTGTTGGGCAAATATCGAATTTAGAAAGCAGTTAATCTCGACACCATAATTCCGCTATTATTTCTATATATTTGATGGATTAAAAAAAAAGAATTTAATTGGTTCAGATTGAATACAGAATGGTGACAATCTGTATCATTCATGGGTACACATCCATGAGAAATTTTATTTTATTCGGAGAGATTTTATTTTTCAAATTTTCTTACCCAGCCCATAATCTCATGGGGTTTCAAGAAACTTTGAGATGATATTTCTCAAAATTGGTTCGACCGATTCATCCCAAAAACCATACAATTCTGAGTATGATAAGTTTGAGTATATTGAAGAAGTTTCATTTCGATCAGTCAACCCCTGCGACCTGTGCAGTGCCCCCTGCCACCCCCAAAAAAAACACAGACAAAGCCCTATAAGAGTGGGATGGAGTCTTCGCTATCGCTCATCCAACTATCCAATTTATCACTCACCGACTCCAATCATGGTCATGAAGTGCGTCGTTGTCCCCAATATAAGTGAATGGTTCTTATTTTGGATATGTCAACTACAAGTGTAAATTGGACAGACTCAAAAAAATGATTTTGTGAGTTTTCCAAGACATTTTAATATCGTGTGATTTCATATTGTCATTCAGAACCGAATTGATTTTATTCTTGTAATAACATCGAAACTTGATACAAAATCATTGTTCCCCAATCAAGGCTATGGATGAAAGATATGATCGTTTGGACGGGGCACCACAAGGGCGATCTTACCACCCCATTTTGATTATTCATAACCAATAACCTTCAACACCAGGACTGCGCTGTGAATGGTTTAATATTTTGTTAGGATGAACAGACATGTTTTCTACAGTACAACACATTCAGATCTGCGGTGATATAATTATCAACATATCATAGATTATATTCGATCGAAATGTATATGACTCAATGTGCTATCATACCATTTTGGGATATTTCATGATAATTATTCTGATATAAAAATACCTCACGCACGCGCAATACACGATTGAAGTTCTGATCCTGTTTTTTGATGACGAAATATTTCCTAACTCCACATAAATTCACTTTTACAGTAACTGTCATTGAAAAATCATTCGATGATAAGAGAATAGGCGAAATTTAATGACAGAAAAAAACATGAGAAAACATAACTGTAGTGAAATAATATTATTTTTTCTCTAATAAATGATTAAATATTATATTGGTAATATTTGTAATCAATATATATTAATTTAATATATTTGGTTCACTTCATTACTTTTTGTATTGTTCTCCTGTACTCTTGTTTTTTTTTCTATATTGGGTTTTAACGACTTACTGTACTGATGGCTACGATCTATTGGCGTCGGTGGATGATGAATGATATGATGGGATGATAAGATGAGAGGTTATTTTATCATGTGTTTTTGGATGGTGGGAAGGAATCGGTCGTGGCCTGTTGTTAAGAAAACCATCCCAGTATCAACCTGAACGACAGAGGGAAACCACGAAAAACCCCTGTCAGGATGGTCGACCATGACGAGAATCGAACCCCGGTCTCCCGAATGACGGTTCAGTGTGGTACCACTCGGCTTTTGTTATGTGAATAAAATGGGGAATGGAAAGATTCATGAACTGAAATTGAATTTCAAATATAAACATATAGAAATTGTGACTATTGAATATTTTCTCAACTGCAAGTGTTTCGACTCTTTGTTTTGGGTGAATGAAGAAAATGCTTGATTCGGTAACCAAGCTTTTTTCTGACTTGTATTCCATATGTTTCATTCTCTACAAAGTGCAGACGGAAATGGAACGTTCCGATTTGAAAGGAGACATTGACATTGAAAGAAGTTCTCAACAAATACTTGTTTTCTCAGCACCTCCCCGTAGCTCAGTCAGCTGAGGCACCGCTCAAGAAACTAACGTCACCTTTGGTTGCGGGCTCGAGTCCCGCATGAGGCATGGGTTTTAGAAAATTCATTGCACTTATCATCACTCTACAGATTCATCCCAACGTGTAGATTCGTTTTTTCAGAAAATCTAGCTGTTGAACCATAATTGATCGATTCGAGCCCGGTATTACCAAGTCCAGTTAGCTCTTATCTGAGAGTTGGTGAAAATAAATATCACAGGTAACCATGGTGATAACAACTTCTATCTGCCAGTTGGAGCTACTCCCACGTTGGTAATACTGGGCCTCAGTTCATTCCATGTTCATTTTCACACAAAACAATGGACTCCAGAACATTCGGTATTTGTGACCAGTTCTTTGTTGAACAAATAATAACAGTATTGATTGAAGATTTTTTGAAATAGCATTTCACACATTCAGGATGAAGATGATATCCCAGTTGAACGAATGAATTGAAAAATTGAAAGAATTTGATGGAACATGTATAACGATTCTCTTCATGATTGAACTAATATGAAGATTGAATTGTATCGCATACATACATATCTTCACCAAGTCATGTGTGGGAACGGCGAGTCATCCTCACGACAAATCGTTTCTCGAATCCGTCACTTACAATTTGATAGATGATCAACCAACACTCTGATACAGCTTTGATCATGATATGAATAACATGCAATTCATCAACGAGATCGTTACGTTCAATGCATGCACTCAACAGAGACATAGATCGTATATTCGCTACTCGCAAGAGAGTAATGCAGCTATGAAAGGAAATAATGTGGGAATGTTCATCCCATATGCGGGTCGAATCGTACTTCTCACTCTTTTACATGAGTTTTATTGAAATTTCCCATATTATTTTCCCATATTTTTCCATATCCATAATATTTCTCATTTTTTTTTTTACCAATATATCAGTGAGGGAAAAAAATCTGTCACCGGCACAGTAGCTGAGTGGTTAGCGCACTTGCTTCGTATGACCCGGGAGGTGAAGGTACATATCGGACCCAGTTCGATCCCCGCCACCGACCATCTTTACAGGGGTTTTTCGTGGTTTCCCTCTGTAGTCTAGGCTAATGCCGGGATGGTTCCCACAATATAGGCCACGACCGCTTCCTTTCCACTATCCTTCCCATTACCCCTAAAACCTTCATCTCATCATCCCATCATCTCATTAATCATTCATCCGACGCCAATAGATCTCAGTCATCATCACAGTGCGTCGTTAAAACCCAATATACGAAAAAAAAATATGAAAAAAGAAAAAATCTGTCACTATATCAAATAGCTTTTTTTATAGGCTTACTAATTGGAATGATGTGAATTACATGATATCAAAAAGACGTTTTAACAATTGGAAATTTTTTTTTCCAATATTATTGAAGTAGTGATCGTCAGTGCTTCATGACTGAGGAAAATCACGGAAAACCCCAATCAGGTTGGTTGACGATTACGGAAATCAAACCCCGGTCAACAAACATCTCAGTATATATCAGGTTATATTTTGGATAGTGGAACGGAGTTTCTTTTTATCTGTTGTTTAGGAACCATCCCGAAATATCGAACTGTGAACGACGGAGAGAAACCACAAAAAACCTCTGTCACTCGTCAGGATGGCCAACCACAGCGGAAATCGAGCCCCGGTGCTCTGAATGATGGTGCAGTTTGATTGCCACTTGACCACACATCTCAGTACATATATATATATATATATATATATATATATATATATATATATATATATATATATATATATATTGTGTTAATATATATATATATATATATATATATATATATATATATATATAAATATATATATATATATATGTAAAAAAAAAAAAAAAAAATATATATATATATATATATATATATATATATATATGTATATATATATATATATATATATATATATATATATATATATATATATATATATATATATATATGTATATTTTTTTTTTTTTTTGAATTTTTTTTTCATTTTATATTGGGTTTTGACGACGCACTATACTGATGGTTACGATCTATTAGCGTCGGTGGATGATGAATGAGATGATGGGATGATGAGATGAAAGATAACTTCATAAGGTGTTTTGGATGGTGAGGTGGAGTTGGTCGTGGCCTGTTGTTAAGGAACCATCCCAGTATTGACCTGAATGACAGAGGGAAACCACGAAAAACCCCTGTCAGGATGGTCGACCATGGCGGGAATCGAACCCCGGTCTCCTGAATGACGGTTCAGTGTGTTACCATTCGGCCACGCCGCAGAAGGTGGCGGGGGGAGAGAGGGGGGGGGAGCGCGATGTATATATATATATATATATATATATATATATATATATATATATATATATATATATATATATATATATATATATATATATATATATGTATTAGCATATGTGACAAAAAATATGAGAATGTGATATGAGTATTCAGAAACTGAAAAAATAATGCTGCTCATTGATTTAGATTTGATTTTGCGGGTGAAAATTGAGGAAAAAAACAGATGATTAGAGGTATATAAACAAATATACCGTCGGGAGTTCAACTTTTTCCACGCTATACTAGTATTCACTAGATTGATCGACTCCCTTCTCGTCCCACGTCACTAGCACACGACTCGTTCACGCCTCCACCTCTTGTGAACGCAAGTACAACAAAATTAAATACGCTACAATCACGCTACCGTGTGCACATATTCCCGCGCCGAGGCAGGAACAGCCATGCAGCTAGAGGAGAGGGTTTAAAAGGCACAAAACAGAAAACAAGAGGGTGCGAATACGGATTTTTCCGTGCGACGTCGATGAATAGTACAGGCATGCATGGTAGAGACGCATAAGGGGGTTGTTATTAATAGGGAGCGATAATGGGTAATCCCTGAAAGTCGGTCTTGCGTAATATTCAGCGATGAGCAATAATATATTGCACGTGTGACGGAAATTTCTCGTGTGCAAGTTTTGTTGCAACTGTTACTAACACTTTTTTGATCGTTTAGAAATCCATGTGTAATTTATATTGTGGGGAAAGAAGAAGTGAACCGATACACGTAGCTCGGTGCTAGAGCCCATGACTCAAGTGACCTGAAAGGTGAGGGTGATTTGGAACTCGGTTCGATCCCAGTCTCCTTTTTTTCACAGGAACAGAAAAACACACATTCACACACATTTTCACAGATTTTTTCCCATTTTTTATGTGTAGTTTTTCTCTCTATAGGCTGATGCCGGGATGTTTCTCTAAATGTGGGCCACGATCCCTTTCTTTCCACCAGCCTTTCCACTACCTAAGAAATGTCCACCTGATCATCTCATCCCCTCATTGATCATCCATCCAATGGTGATCTACCATCACAGTGCTTCGTGAAGCCATATATGATAATCAATAATATAATCAATAAATAATAATAATCAATATAAAAAATCAATAATAATCAATAATAATAGTACAGGCTTACATTTGGGATTTGAAGTTTGTATATATGCTATCAATTACTGAATGGGGTATGTGATGAGGTATTCGGGCAAACAATGATGACTTTAAAAAAAAAGATGCAAATAATCAAACTATACGATATACGTATTCATTCGATGATATAAATATCATCAAATCACGTATGAATGGTATAATTGTGTATGTTATAGTATACTTGCTGAGAGAAATATTAATGATTTTTAATTACATTTGAGCTGAATTTCGGTGTTCTGTTGTGAAAATAATGTATATAAAATATTCTGTTTGAGAATGTTGAATGGAAAAATGGTGAGTTGAGCAAAAACCTGGAAATGAACATGGCAAAAAAAAAGGAAAACATAAAAATAATAATAAAGACAAAAAATGTGAAAATATGGAAAAAATGGAATGAAAATCAATGTGGACTTAATTGGGTTCGATCAAGAAGTCCTGGTGCCCCATATGATGTTAACTTCAAGTCACCACGTGGACCGGAACTCGGAAGTTGATAGCAAACTTCATTCAAACAATTAACAGTAGTTACGATACACAAAACCTCGATATTAGTTTCCTGGCACTTGTGTTAATTGCTCACGTGTCATGAAAAGGGGTGACTTTCTCCCGAATAATAAACTGTCAAGAGTTCGACTTTGATGAGATTCGGGTGGTGAGAGAGAGAGAGAGAGAGAGAGAGAGAGAGAGAGAGAGAGAGAGAGAGAGAGAGAGAGAGAGAGAGAGAGAGAGAGAGAGAGAGAGAGAGAGAGAGAGAGAGAGAGAGAGAGGGTAGAAGAAATTAGTGGCAATCATTTTTCAAGTGTTGAACTCTCGAGTCTAAACGTACATCATATATACTGAAGTTATTACATCTGAGAAGTATAAGTGATGATTTATCTCATTTGTGGACCAATAGGGTGAATAGTCGAGTGTTGAAGCAAACACTTCATGGGGAAATCGGATTTTGTGAACAAGTGTGAAGTGGTTGGTTGCATTGCGCCGATCGACCGTTCCCCCTATTAATTTGCACGAACGATCTGTCGTTTTGATTAGGGGTTTGACTTCGAGTGTCACGTGATTTGTGACGTCATAATTGAAAATCTGTTGGGAAAGTAAAATAATATCATAGGAAATGTTAAGGGGTTTTACAAGCCAAATATGACGTATTTGATATTGTGTGATTTCGTCGCGTCGTGTGAGATGAAATCTGTTATGGGACCGAGACGAGTAGCCGAGTGATTAATACACTGAACAATCATTCAGGAGACCGGAGTTCGATACCCACTGTGGTTGACCATCCTGACAGGGGCTTTTGGTGGATTTTACTCCGTCGTTCAGGTCAATACTTTTTTTTTTCAAAATAACATCTAAACTTGATACAAAATCATTGTTCCCCAATTAAGGTAATGGATGAGAAATAGGATCGTTTGAACGGGGCACCACAAGAGCAATCTTACCGCCCCATCAATGACAAATGGATCAAATTTCATCTCAGATTTATGTCGAGCTCCACAATTCATCACAACAGATGTACTAGTTACTGTGAAAAAAATGAAAATTCTAGCTCTGATGGTTTTTTAAAATGAGGTACCAAAATATGATTAATTCAACGTTGTTAAGAGCCCGCATCTTGGAAAGATTTACAGCGTGCACTTTCGCTACATACATTTTGAGAACTACAAACAATACGGACTTGGAGTAAAATGAAGTAAACTAGTAATACTGGGATGGTTCCTTAACAACAGGCCACGACCGACTCCTTCCCACCATCCAAAAACACCTGATAAAAATCCTTTCATCTCATAATCCAACCATTTCATGATATCATTCACCGACGCCAATAGATTGTGACCATCATTACAGTTTGTCGTTAAACCAGATATGAAATAAAACAATATCCGTTACTGTCTCCATGTTGCTATCTTGACTAAGTGTCAGTGATGTCCGGAAGGAAAAACGTCTTCTTTCCGTATTTTGTCTTCCTTCCGGATATAGAAAAAACTGTCATTCGGTGTTTGTCTTACTTCTGAGGTGGTTTATTCTTCCTGACTGTCTCCTGAGAATGATCTCAGCATGTGAAACTCGAAGATTTCTTCTCACACAAGTGACATAATCGAACACCTCGAAATGATATCGTTTGCAAGAACATTTTATAGAGTCTGTTCAAATATTACACCATATCGAGCTTCACTTTCATATAATTGACGACTATTGATTGAACCACCCATAAACGTCACAAAACAGAACATCCAATCAAATGGGCTTTGTTATGTGGGACATTTTCTATTGACCTATCAGAGTATGTGTAAATTACTTATATCTTGTGAGTATAGATCCAGGTGGCTTTGGCGATTAGCCACGCTTATCACTAGTGGTCAATTGATTGAAATTGTGTGAGATTGGGCTACAGTCAATGACTATACAATGATTGGATGAACATTGAAGATGAATTCATATTCGATCGAAACAATTACTCGATCAACTTGTGGGCCCGCTCTTAGATAAAATACTCTCTGCTTAGTTGATATTTTCGAATCAAGTTTCGAGCTACTTAGAGAATATGTCCATCATAAGATATATATATATATATATATATATATATATATATATATATATATATATATATATATATATATATAAATATGAATAAATATATATATATATATATATATATATATATGTATGTATATATATATATTTATATATATATATATATATATATATATATATATATATATATATATATATATATATATATGTATATATATATATATATATATATATATATATATATATATATGGATATATATAGATATAGATATATATATATATATATATATATATATATATATATATATATATATATATATATGAATATATATATATATATATATATATATATATATATATATATATATATATATATATATATATAAATTCATATATGGAGAGAGAGAGAGATAGAGTGAGATGAGGCTAATTCAATGAGAACATCAAAACATTGAACATTAAAATTGACAATTTTCAATTGAAAAATGTATAATACTTCTGTACGTATTTGATATTATATCATGAATAATGTTGTGGAAGAAGTGAATGAAGCCAATCAAATGCAAGTTATCCACGTCATCCATAATTCATGAACCACAATACTGCAATACTGCAATTCTTCAATACTGCAATAATTCATATAGGTGGAGGTGCCAGGTTCAAGTGTCAACTTTGATTCGTGAAGTGAATGCCATAACGCTTTAACAACCCCCCCTCCCTTTCCAGTTCACCTCCATAACACACCCGTTACCTACACACCTATCTCCTACTTCTTTCTCAATCCTGTCCGTGATTACATATAAAAGTGGTATAAAGTCGGTTAGATCTTCCTTTTGTCCATACCATATTTAATAGCGCACGGAGGGTTGTTCTCCCCTACGGTGGGGGGAGGAGGGGGGGACGGGTATACCAGGTGTGATGACATGCCATCAGAGATAGGATAATGTCGGTGAGAAGAGAATTGATGGAGCAACAGATAGGGGTTGTGGTCTACCGGCGGTGGTTGGATAGAAACAAGATGGCCGATGAGGGGTGAGAAAGTAGATTAATGTTAGCGGTTTGATTTCTTTGAATACTAGGAATATATTACATGTTCGAGGGGCGGAAACATTTGTAACAGAAAATGTCGGTTCAGAATTATTTGAAATGATTGAATCACTAGCTTTATTTTATCACATTTTTAACCGATCGTGCATTTATTTTGTTTACATTGGGTTTGACGACGCACTGTGATGATGGTTACGATCCATTAGCATCTATCAAAGTTTGATCACATAATGGAAAATAGTGAAGACGAAATAAGAGGTTATTTGAGTAAGTGTTTCGGACAGTGGTAAGGAAACGGTCGTTGCAAGCCATTCATGAATTATCTCAGTTATGAACTTTATTGACAGACGGAAACCACAAGAAAAGAACTACTTCAGGATGGTCAACTGTGTTGGAATCGAACACTTTTTACCTGTGGGACAGTTCACCAATCATATCGATATGTCAATTCATTAATTTGCTTGAAGTTTTGATCTGGTGGTGATAACTGTTCGCTTAACGACCCCACCAACAGCTGAGTTATACGGGGGTGCGAATTAACAAGCGTGAATAAAACTGGGAGAGATGATAAGTGAAAGGAATTATTCAAAACTCAATGCCTCAGTTGTGAAAAACCCAATTTTCGAAAAGTGGCATAAGCTCCGTGTGTGAAACCATCACATCAAACACTGATTCAAAAAGAGTTTAATTAATAACTTTTTATGATATTTTCATTTTATTGACCTGAATGTCATCTTCTGGAGGCTCATTCTGAAATTGGATTTCGACCATATGGGAAAAATAAAAGCGACCGCTTTGAAAGCGATTCGGCTGTATTCGTATTATGAATGATATATTTTTGTTTCGGCCCATAGCCAACGAATCCGTTTCGGTCGTCATGGAAATCTACGGATATATAGCGGAATCGGATATATAGACGAATATATATATATATATATATATATATATACTATATTATATATATATATATATATATATATATATATATATATATATATATATATATATATGAAATGAAGCGAAATAGAAACGGATTCGATTGCATGGAAACGACGGATATTTCCAGAATGAGCCTCCCGGTACTGAGATTGAAGCTACGATTGATTTCAATCTCACTGAATGCAATTGATAACATGGATCATCACTGTGGGTGACACTTCATCCAATATTCTTTACATCAATCACTGCAGAACTCAAGAACGTAGATCTCTCCAAGGAAGCTACATGTTCGTTCTCCTCATCAAACTCTTTCGTTCTATCATCGTCCATCTGCCTTTTCTTCATAGTTTCCAGTCTTTGTTATCTTCATCTGCTGTCTCTTCATCATTTCCGCACGGGTTGGCTTGTTGTTATGTTCTTAAATCTCTCATAAAACCTTCATAACGGATTATTTCATTATCATATTATAAGAACCCTCACAATACTGTATCAGCCCCACTCTGAAACCTTGAAGAAGAATAGGATCATATATATATATATATATGAATATATATATATTTATATATATATATATATATAGATATATATATAGATATAAATATATTATATTTATATATATAATATATATATACTATATACATATATATATATATATATATATATATATATATATATATATATATATATATAATATATACATATTATATATATATGAATGTATACATATATATATATATATATATATATTATATATATATATATATATATATATATATATATATATATATATATATATACATATATATATATATATATATATATATATATATATATATATTTATAAATATTTACATATATATATTTATATATATATATAATATATATATATATAATATCTATATATATATATATATACATATATATATATATATATATATATATATATATATATATATATATACATATATATATATATATATATATATATATATATATATATATATATATATATATATATATATATATATATATATATATATATGAGTGTATTATTAGGAGTGATTCCTTGATCCATATTTGGGTGATTGAATGAATTTCAGGTATATCTAGTTTGATTAGTTTTCAAACTGAATTCAAAAGTTTGTACAAATCTTGACTTTAATTTTTTTTTTTATTTCTCAAAAGTGAAATCGATAGTTTCAGACGGGGGCATGTGCCACAACGTTGAAGTGATATTTTTTGATCATGGGACATCAATATCTAAAATCTCTTAGAGGCAAATGATGATCGGTCTACTGAAACTTGAATTAGAGGATGCGAGATCGAATCTCGAAAAATGTTGAAAACGGACAAAAAAAGTCCGGTCGCGGGACTTGGCGGACGCGAGTGGCTACTCGCCCGTTGGCTAAAATTTCGATTGCCGCTAAAAAGTTTGTTTAAATCTCGATTTGAATTTTCATTTTTCATTTCTCAAAGTGAAATCGATAGTTTCAGACGAAGGCATGTAGCACAACGTTGAAGTGATGTTTTTCGATCATGGAGATCAATATCTAAAATCTCATCGAGGCAATGATGATCGGTCCACTGAAACTTGAATTAGAGGATGCGGATCGAATCTCGAAAAATGTTGAAAACGGGACTTAAATAGTCCAGTCGCGGGGACTTGCCGGACGCGAGAGACGACTCGCCGTGTAGCTGAAATCTCGATTGCCGCAGAAAGTTTGTAAAAATCTTGATTTGAAATATATTTTTTTTTTATCTCTCAAAAATTGAAATCGATAGTTCCAGACGAAGGCATGCAGCACAACGTTGAAGTGATATTTTTCGATCATGATACATCAATATCTAAAATCTCATCGAACAAAATGATGATCGGTTTGCTGGAACTTGAATTAGAGGGATGCGATCACATCCAGGACTGGATCGATTTGTCGATCATAAATCGACAAAAACTTCCTGTCACCAACGAGCTAACCTCTCACAGTAAAATGATGGTAGGCCATCAGGAATCCTCTCTCTTAATTCCTTGAAAGGGTGGTGATGAGTCAAGGTGCCGTTGTCTTATAATTGCACCGGAAGTAGTTCATCTAGTGTTGGGCTATATTTATCAATTTTCAAATAAATACTAATTAAACTTGATTCACCTGAAATTCATTCAACCACATATATAAATATATATATATATATATATATATATATATATATATATATATATATATATATATATATGTGTATATTTATATTTATATATATATGTATATATATATATATATATATATATATATATATATATATTTATATATATATATATATATATATATATATATATATATATATATATATATATATATATATATATATATATATATATATATATATGTATATATATATATATATAATATATATATATATATATATTATATATATATATATATATATATATATATATATATATATATATATATATGTGTATAATAATAATAGTGTTTACGCGATAATGTGGTTGAAGTATCATTCGTTCTGAATCCATAAAGATGGTATTGATATTATCTTGATCATGCCATTTAGAAATGGGTTCATGTGGAGATTCTAGAATAATATTATTGAGAAAATATTGGTCAATCAAATTCAGTTATGAGGTGTTTAGCATTCATCCATTGTTATTCCGATCTGAAAATAGAGTTCTAAACAATATTTGGAACACAGAAAAACTTTGAACGAAACGATGCTTGATTTACTCGGTACATTCCATCTCTATTATTACCGAACTCCTCTTGAAAAAATCGTTTCACTCTTGAGTGTGAACTAATTGGAAATATATAATACTTCCACAAGCAAATTCATCACAGATACATATTTATATTCGACATTGTACATATCTATACAAAACTTCCTCTTTGTATCCATTCAATTCGTCATTGAAATATTATATAATGAGAAAAAATAAAAATAAAAACATCAACAAGACCTCGAATGAATCATCCAGGGGGCTTAAAAAGTTCCAAAACTTAGAGTCCCCATTCAAGATTTCGACTAATCAAATTATGCTATCTGTAACTGGTATAGGAATTCGCTCGACATCATATCAATGTGTAATAAATAACTGAACGTCTGCCTATTTGGGGGTATACCACGGTGAATTACCCAGCCTCTGCAGAGTTACTAGACCATGGTCGAGGGTAAAATGTCGAACATTACGGGCATCCATCCGCGAGGTCGAAGAGCATCCAAGCGCCTAGCATTGCCTAGCATGCCTTTCCTTGCCTCGCAGCCCCGTACGTATACTATATACATCTATATAGACCGGTTTGTGCCATGAGTTTGCTAAGTTGAACGTGTAATTTTGCATTTACTCGCTTATGTAAGCGTGCTATAAAGTTTTACAGTTAAGTGGTCCACGAAATTCGGTATACTCGTCTCATCTATTTGTATTAAACGAGGGATTTCGATGGCTATATAAAGACGTGGTTCGAACTAGACCGGACCTCAGTTCTGGTTCAGGTCTCACAATGTAAGGTTCTTGTTATCTGGTGATATTATTTTGATGATGATTGTTAGTTTGACTTTTTAATTAGTGTCAAAATTGTTGATAGTGTTCCACATGTGGATTGAATACGTAACGATTTATTTTCACAGAATCAGCATTCTACATTTTCTTGTTGGAATAGATTACGAGTTGATGATTAGGATTGTATTAAAAGTGTGATCATTATTCAAATGGCATGCGTAAATTGTATGATAACGATTTCTTTTTTTTCATACCGCTCAACAACCATACGAAAAACTACGTTATAAAGTGGATCGAGTGACAGTGAAGGATTACGTGATGATGATCAAAAGAACGTTCTCAAAAATTCGTAATTTCAGCGGGAATCGAACCCGCGCTGGTTTGACTTCAGATATCAAAGCAGTGCCTCGAATGTCTGAGCCGAACGGATGGTTCACTTCTTTTGGACATCTTGTTAGTCGTGCACTTGAATATATATAATCGAATCATTAATAATTGTTCTTCAAGTTTTTACAAGTCAGAATATTGGAACGAAATCAAATTGAAGACTCTAGTGGAAAGTGAATTTTGGCAACAGTTGTTAACAAAAGTAGACACATTAGCTATCAAAGTTTGTTCTACACTCGAGACAGACTGAAACGATCCAATCTCAATTTTATAATCGATGAAAAATTGAAGGATATATTTATCAGATTAATAACAAACAGGAGTTTTTGAAGAAAAATTACGAATGAACCAAATGAATGGCATGGTTTAATTCATCAGCTACCAAAGTTTGTTTTTCACTCGAGACAACGTGGAGTGATCCAATCTCAATTGCATGATCGATGAGAAATTGGAAAATATATTCAATGAATGGACACACATAATTATCAGAGGAAAAATTACAGATGAACCAAATGAATGGAATTGTTTTATTCTTACACGCTTTTTGTTGTGAATTGGCAGACAGGATATGAATGTTCTTCTTATCAAGCAACTTCTCTATCTTTCGGTTCCAATTATGATCGTTTGATGAATGTGATCATATCACTTTGAAAATACTACATTTATTTATATTGAATCCATTCAATTGTCATACAAAATCCACGTGTCAAAAGTATAGGGTAAATTACACAAGTCTGATAGGATGTCAGATAAGGATTGAAAACTAAAAACTATTGAATATAAGTCTAGTACATAATATAATGAAGTCCTAAAACGTATGAACTGATTTATTTTCAAATTGCTTACGAAAATCCATTCTCCTTCTACGTTTAGTTTCTATTGTATGTTTTGCATTAAAACTTTCTATTTTGTCATTCAAGTATTCATCAATTGAATAATAACATTTGGTCGAGAAAAAACTCATCAATATACTCGTCAAGTATCCGTCGATCTCCGATAATGATTTCCGACCAGAAGTGAAACGAGTTATCGAGTTTTTGGTAACGCTCAGAATCGTTATTTGGGATGCTACGGACGTTTGATTGACATCATTTTTCAAATTCGAAAATACTTTTCCATGTCGAAAATAGAACTATTTTTTGTATGGATCTTCGCCATCTAACATCATTAGTCCAGATAAATTATCCTCCCAGTTATAAAATGACATTGAAATTGAAAATTTGACCATAGATAATTTCATGGGATGAAACAATAATTGAATTTCAACAATATCCAGCTCACTCATCATAGATTCAGATATTTCAGCGACAACATCAAGCCTGGTTTCTTGAAGATATCCCACTAATTACAGCTAAAACAAAAAAGATGAGTGAAAGTGAAACCAAAACCGGCTGTTCGTTTGTTATATCTCTATATATAAATCCATCATATATAAATTTGATGTCAAAACAAATCAGGCTGATACAAAGAAATTGTTTATCGCATTTGTGCGTATGTCATGTGTATGTGTGAGAGAAATAGTTTCACGACGATACAGCTGTGATATATAGTTCACATCGGAAGGATGTTCCGAAGGAAACATTGATCGGAAGGATTGTTCCAACATTGTGGAACTAGATCCAAACTGGTCGACATGGTTTCATTCTCACGATAGAGCACAGATAAACTTGAGCTCAGAATCATTCCGCAATTATCCATACTTTGATAACAATTGGACCGAGAGTATTTTTGTATTATAATAATAATAATAGTTTTTTTTTTGAGAAGATTTTTTATTTTGTATTAATATTAATAATAATAATTATAATAACGATAATGATGATAATAATGATACTAATTCCTTTATTCTGACCATTGATCTTTCAGAAAGGATTTCAGTCACGTCAAGCCAGATGCATACATAACATCAATCCACAGAA
>OZ023330.1:38505500-38538000 GCA_964007535.1 Brachyptera risi | reverse complement strand
ATATATCCATATATCTATGGTTGATTCAAAATCATTTGCAATCTCAACAAAGCAATAATTCAAGTATTCATATATATATATATATATATATATATATATATATATATATATATATATATATATATATATATATATATATATATATGTATATATTTATACACACATATATATATATATATATATATATATATATATATATATATATATATGTATATATTTATACACATATATATATATATATATATATATATATATATATATATATATATATATATATATATATATATATATATACATATATATATTATATATATTCTCATTTTAGAACATTACCATACAATATGTATAGGCCTATAAAAAAACAATATATGAAAAAAAGTAGTCGATATCTGGTTGTATAGCGTTCTTGTAATATGAACGTACAATATCTCTAGATTGACGGCTGTCCAGTCTGATTCTCAGTACGAAAGCTGTCAGTGATAAGCTCGGAATGGAAATTGCTATACTTCAATATATTTCTGCGTCATTCTCGTGAGAATGAATGAGGTTAAATATAATATCCTCATTTCATTCCCGCGGTTGTTGACCAAATAAAAGATTCGCACCATACTGTTGATACGAAATGATAGTCTTCATTTTTCCATCATTGAATAATTTCCTTTTTTTTTTGTATAACATCGAAACTGGATACAAAATCATGGTTTCCCAATTAAGGCTATGGATGAAAGGTGGGATCGTTTGGACGGGGCACCACGAGGGCGATCTTACCACCCCATTTTGATTGGATAAAAGTATCTCAGTTTTTGAATGTCCGGAACACATTATGACTGTTCTTGTGATTTGTATCCGGACACAAAACACACGCATGTTGATATCTTCCACTTTGAAGTTAATTTTGAATAATTTACCATCGTTTTCTCCAATCAGTCTTTGCCAGTTAGCTTTCTCCATGTTCTTCGTATAAGATTTTCATTCCTCTGAATATCTGCTTTCGTTTTGCTATCCTTGTATTCTTTCCATTCGACTTTCGTGGCGGGATTTTTGGGTCCCCACATATCGTTCGGACGGAATGATGACATTATCATCTGGAAATTGAAATGAATAACTTTATTTTATTCATTTATTCATTCTCATTCTCGTCCAAGTGGATAACAATTCAAAATGGAACATTTTTCAGTTAATCACATGGACAGTCAAGGGTGAAATGGAAGATAATGTATCACACACAACAAACAAACAACAAAATATACAAAAAATGAAATAAATAGTAGATGCTATTTTTCATAAATACCCAGCAACTACGAAGTCTAGTAACGGATGAGGATAAATTCAGAAAGGAAAGTAAATTATTATCAGGAATCAAAATTTTATAGGCCTGATTGAAAGCAAAATTTAAAGATTAAAAGTTGGATCATCATCAAATTTTCATCATCCATCAATTATCATTCAGTGTGGAGATGACGTGGACTGTGGTAGAGCGTGTGAGGAGAGAGAGACGGAGGAAAATGAAGAGAGTTGGTGAGAATCAATTGCGCTGGAGGAATACAGGGAGGAAGACTAGGAGGAGGAGTAGGAGAAGGTAGAGAGAGATGACATCGAGAGAAGAGAAGAGGAAGGGAGAGAAGAGGGAGGAAAAATAGTTGAACTTGGACATTGCATCGACGGATCGACTCGTACTTCACAATCTCATCTAACTCAGTTGTTCATAATCAGGAGAATGAAAATAATAAATATTGTTTACTGAACAAAAACAGCTTCACCACAGCAACACAGACAACAGCTGAGCTGAGGCTGAATGCTCACAATCTCGATGTATCGTTCATATATGATGATATATCATATATATATATATATATATATATATATATATATATATATATATATATATATATATATATATTTATATATATATATATATATATATATATATATATATATATGAATATATATATATATATATATATATATATATATATATATATATATATATATATATATATATATGTATATATATATATGAATATGTATATGAATATATATATATATATATATATATATTTATATATATATATATATATATATATATATATATATATATGTATATATATATATATATATATATATATATATATATATATATATATATATATATATATATATATATATATATATATATATATATACATATATATATATATATATATATATATATATATATATATATATATATATATATATATATATATATATATATATATATATATATGTATATATATATATATATATTCATCACATAATATAAATTCGATATCCGTAATATATTTATATTGAAAAAGTGAACCAATTATCCCAATCAATTGATTCATTTCCTGTGGTGACTGGAAGTCAATACTCAGATAAAAATGAAAACTTTCGTCCATTTTTGAGAAGTATGGTATCATCAGTATATCATGAACTCATTCAACTAGTGTCTGCCAAAACTCGGATTTTTTAAATGTAATACCTACAGATATGTCATCAATGTTCGAATTATGAATTTAAAATAATACTCAGATGAGTGGTTGGAATAGGATATCTTTTCCGCAATATTTCTACATTTCTGTTTTTTTTTATCATCTCTAGGAAGTGTTTCCAACAATTCAGAACTTCGTTTCTCACCTCCAACATCGGCATGTGTCTTCTCTTCACCCATTCCACGCCGATCCAAATGGGAATCTGGAGAGAACCAAAGGCAGCCAAAATCCATCCACAGACTGAAATGAAATGTCACAACGAACCTGTACATTTTTACTGCACAACGTATATCTCATGTATTATTTATTTTTTTACTAACATCGAAACTTGATACAAAATCATTGTTTCCCAATTAAGGCTATGGATGAAAGATGGGATCGTTTGGACGGGGCACCACAAGGGCGATCCCACCACCCCATTTTGATCATTTAAAACTAATAATCTTCAACATCAGGACTATATATATATATATATATATATATATATATATATTCATATATACATTTTTGGAATGGATGAGTAATTCGAATACACATAAATATATATATATATATATATATATATATATATATATATATATATATATATATTCATATATATATATATATATATATATATATATATATATATATATATATATATATTCATATATATATATATATATATATATATATGTATATATATATATATATATATATATATATATATATATATATATATTTGTATTCAAATTATTCATCCATTCCGAAAAATGTATGAAATTTATTTATCGAAATGAATGAATAATTTTAATACACAAAAAGAATTCAAATGAAGTTCAATAATAAAAATTATTATATATAATCATATATTCATATATATATATATATATATATATATATATATATATATATATATATATATATATATATATATATATATATAATATATATATATATGATAGACCCTGAATAAATTATAACTATGTATGCATATTGATACTAATCTGAATTATTGAGGGGGGGGGGGGGGGCTAGAAATACATTTCTGGTATTGTCAATTCAATTCATGACTCACCATACGCTATCTCAGGAAAGTCTTTATTGTCGTATTGCTTCGGTTTCATCACAGCTAGCGAGTAAAGCAGGATGACGATCAGGATGATTGGCGTCAAGAAGCCCCAACAGATTCGCCAATAGAAGTTCATCTTGCGGTCCAGCATGAACTCGATGTCTCTGGCAAAGTTCTTCATGCCGTAGATCCAAGCGATGCCGACGATTTCGCCGACGGCGAGTATGAAGACGACGAAACTGATGCAGTAGTAGTCGACTAGTGTTAATATCCATTGGCCACCCTGTTTGGTGAAAGCGTGAATAATTATTCATTCATTCATTCATGTATTATTAAGATGGGCGAAGTTTGATTGATGTGGGCTCTGTGGTCACTCACAAATGCATGTTCAGTTGCCTAATAAACAGATTCATCTCTGGATATTTTCACAATCAACATAACTCACAAACTATTGAATGAATTATAGTGAATGAAAATTGCTTGATACCATTCGGAGATGTATTTATGGAATATTGATGATCAATGATAAATTTGACGTTGGGTAACATTCCGAATGTATACGATGATACGTAGTGAGGTAGAAATTGCTTTTGAAAAATCTTGTTTCTCTATATATATTTTATCGTAGCATATGTGTAATACACCATCTCTATTAGATTGATACAAGTAGTAGTAGTGGTAAATATCTCCATTAGCATCTTCTTGCTATTTTTCACATGGTCATGTTTTACACTTCAACATTTTTTGAAAATTTGTTTGTGTGGTTATTAATAATATTAAGTATTAGTAATAAGAAAACTACAACACATTATGAATTATAACTTACATGAAATTATTAGAAAACACGATTTACTATTCTAATTGAGAAATATTGATTATAGTTGATCAATATACATTTGGACTATCCCAATAATTGACACTCATCATAGGAATCAACTTCTTATCTTCAATACTTTTACAACACTCTCTTCTAAATTGACTCAACGTTTTCGCCTCTTTCACTTCATTTTCTAATCCTTCATAAATTTTAGTTCCCTTAATAAATATTGAATTGTCTTCTCCTTTTTTTGACGTTTTTGAGATATTTATATTCTTGCACGCTCTAGTATTATGCATGTGTGTATCTTAGTAAGTTCAATTCTATCACAGAGATATTGAGGAACTATTCCATTATTCATTTTATATATCAAGCTAAGAGTATTGAGTAAGATTCCATCTTTATAACACTTATCAATTTAATGCCTTTAACATTTTCTCAATAGATGTATCTTTGTCAACTCTGAGAATACTCCTCATAGCCCTTTTCTGTAATTTTTGTAATGTTACAATTTCATTTTTTTGTAATAAGAATAAGATAGAACTACAGTTATCAATATATGGTGCAATTATGGAATTGTATAAAGTAATTTTAGCAGTTAATGGTAAACATCCGTTAACTCTACACAATAACCCAACCTTTCTGGCCATTTTCTTGTTCACATAATCAGCATGTTTTCTAAAATTCAATCCATCATCAATTATTATGCCTAAATATTTTATGTCTTTCACAAATTCAATACTTTCATTCTCCAAAAGTATTTCGATCTCATTCATCTCCGTCACAAACTTTTTTTTCATATCTTTTGAGCACAATACCATGGCTTTAGTCTTTTTTGTATTGAGTTTCAACTTGTTCACTCAACCATGATTCAATATTATTTAACTCTCTATTCATATGAGCCAATGCAATGTAGATTTTATAATTTTCAAGAATGTTGCTCATATCATCAATATGATAATTTAATATCATTGAAAAGATATATTTATCAATTCATATATAACAAAGTAGTACATTGTTGTATAATAGGCCCACGTCAAATGGAACGAAGAGAAGATGATGTGAATGAATGCTGATTAACTGAATGACAATAAATCAAGCATCAAATCTGTTGAAACACAAAGAAACCATCTCATTGAAATTTCAATAAAAGTTCAAGAATTTGGATGAAATTCAGAGAAAGAATGAAAAAAAAATCAATATAGATTTCATTTCATTCAAAGTGTTCGAACTGAACAATAGAATGAATTTGACTCGTCATTTCTATTTTTTAGAACGTTTGAGTGGACGATATGAATCATTCAATGAAAAGTGTTCTTTTTCACACCTTTTATTCCTCTCTTACACAGCTAACATTCGATGATCATTCGACAAATTTCCCCAACAAAAACCTCTGCCCTCGGATGAATTCAAGATTTTTTCAAATATATATTAGCACATACTCACCGGTGTGACATATACTAATCCCGCCAAAAACGAAGCAGAGCTGACTGCCAAAGCAACTGGCCAATGCTTCAATTTGGGAAACTGATCACAGATGATGGAGATAACAGCGTTGGCCAACGCAACCGACGATCCAATCCCCAACGTATACAACATGAGGAAGAATAAGACGGCAAAGAGTTGAGGAGCAAAGTCAAACTTGGCAATCGCGTCCGGGTAGGAGATAAACGCTAAACCCGAATCACCCTTGACAACCTTCGAGATGTCTTCTTCACCCATCTCGTAAGCGAGGTTACCGATGATCGAGAAGATGGTACAGCCAGCGAGCAAACTCGTGAATGTGTCCAGTGTTGTGACAACTAGTGCATCTCTGGAATGAAATTGTAAAATTATCATTATTATCATTCATTCGAGGCTCTTTATCAGATGAAAAAATAAAATTGACATTGGACATCAATCCACAAAAACCAGGAACGATTTATCTGTGAGATAAGTACAAATAAAAATGAATCGGGTAATGAACAGACATGTCTTTCAAATTATGTTTCTGAAAAAATCAATCCAAATAATGAACCTTAATATTTGATAAAGTATATTGGTATCACTACATCGTGGTATTTTAGTACGGAATTATTTGATCCTATCCGTGTCATTCCTACCTCTATCAGAGAATATTTGAAATGGGTTAGATGTTAAGTAGAAGAGATGAGTCATTTCTACGGAGCTTCTTAATAGATGTATCAATTCTCAGTTTCTCAGTTCTCGGTTTCAATTTTCAGACGTTGAAAGATTAGTCTCAGTCAGTCTGAGACTCTTAGTCGTGATGGTCGACCATGATGTGAATCCTGATAACATGTTTCAGGATCATCTAGCAAATAACGCTATTTTTAAATATATATTTTGAGCCCACTACAAATAGGATATGTTCCTGTACAATCAAGTTTGAATAGGGTAGTAGGTTTCATTCGTGTATATATTCAATATTCGAATGTGGGGTGATTTTAATGGTGATTCAGAATGCAATTAATTCCACCAGGACACATTATTAGATGTAATTTCAATTCTCATTTGGCCAAAGTACACCAAAGAGCACCGATCTCTGACATCCATCATCATGTTATTGGATGAGCGAAGCGAAAACTCAATTTCACCATACTTTAAAAACCAAGTTCTTTTTCCTTTTCGCACTCCGAAGGTCAGACGTGAATACAAATCCAGTTGAGATTCGATATACACAAACAAGTGTTCTCATCTGATGCGGCACTGTACATAGGTTTGAGGCGCAATTCATTAATACATTCGTTTTGTCGACGAATTTTCAACTGACAAGAACGGTCCTTCCGGATACTATGAATAATGTTTCACAATAGAGTGTGATTTTTGAAGGTTATTCCAAATTTGGTGTATTTCTGATCTTATGAATGATCTTTTCTTCATACATATCGTTTTTATCGTATACTGACGTTTCCCATATCATTTTATGATCACTCAAGAATCAATAAATATATCATTTCAATTATTATTGATTGACATCAACAGTATTTATCCCCCAAATTTCAGAGACAACTAGAAACGATCATCTCAATCTCTGAAACTCGACCTTCTATTTTCAATTTTGATCGAAACTATAGGCTTCTGTCAGGTGACGTCACTCATTGTTGAAAGAGACAGACAACAATGTCCAACAGTTGGAATTGACCAATCAGAATGTTTGGTGGTCCACCAGTTCGCTGTATTGCTATGGTGACTATTGTTTGCCATTTGTTACTTGACAGAAGCCTATAGAGGAAACAATTGAGAAAGAGCAACAAGTGTCACCAGTTAATCAAATGTTCGAAGTGATCCAAGGTCTGTAAAAGTAGTTTGAGCTGACAGAATATTTGTCATTGAAGATCGGTTGTACCACTCCTGATAGTGAATCATACCTGTAGATGTTGTGTGAGAACTGGTTGTACGACGAGTACATGATGAGAGATCCGAAGCTGACAGAGAGAGAGAAAAAAGCCTGTGACACCGCCGCGTACCAAACCTGAAAACAATTATTTTCAGGATTCAAGTCTGAACATTTGAATTATCGAACATTTCCACGGATTTTATTTGTTTTTGAAAGAACAAAAAACAGTATTTTCTGTTATTTGAAAGTTTTTGGAATTAGTTTCACCCTCAAGAACACATTCCTCCCCTGTATCAAGAGCGCATTGGAGTTGATTGGGTTGGATATCATTTTTTTTCTATGAATAATTTTGGATAAAATTGGAAAAGTGTCAAACTTGTAATGAAGAAAAAACATAATATCATTTCTTCAATTATTTCGAAATGATGTGAAATATGACGATGAGTCTTAGGTTCTTACAATGTAATAGGTGAACAGTTGATAATGTGTTTTCAGCTGTACATGGGCCTACCCACGTGAAATCATTAAAAACTGATGTTTTGCTCAATCGAATTTCGTGCACTCTCATGATTAACAATAATTGGAAAGTATAAATAATATCATCACCAAAAAATGTGTTTGATAAAAATACCTCGTTGAGATTAGATGTGAAATATGTGTATGTACAATCATTTCAGCTATATATAACAACGTAATTAGATGAGCGTAGCGAAGATTCCATTTCACATACCGCAAAAAATGGGCTTGGTTCTCATGTTGTTGTTTTTTTGTAATTTTGTGCGCGGCATACAGATCAGGAAAAAATACCTATTGAATTGAAACTTTTCCCACATATTCCTGTCATACCAGAATATGCTGGGATTGTTATTCAGAAAAATCGTTCGAAAAATTTGTCCTGAAAAATTCGTGAAGTTTGAAAAACCCGGAGGAAAAATACGCGAAAAACAAGAATCCTTCAAAAGCTCTGAAATCTCCACCAAATATGAACAATATTGTGAACACATTTTCAGAAATGTTTGCAACAATCGGATAAGAAATAACAAAGAAAACGCAATAAAAGTGTACATTTTATTGAATATTTGGATTTAGTTTTGCAATGTGTATATTCAACAGGTTGCAGCACTATGAATATCAACAGGTTGCAGGTGAGGTTTTTGAACGTTTGAAGTAATCCGAGGTCATCATATGTCAATTGAGCTGACAGAATATTTTTCATTCCACATTTCCATACTTCTAAGCTCATCTCACAACGCGCATCCCGCGCTTTCCCATAGTGATATTAACGAAATGAAAGCACGCATTGAGGAAACAACCTATAATCGTTCTGAAAATGTTCCGATATATGATATTTATCTCAAAATAATGTCAAAATAATTTGTCTCTAATATCGAATTTATCTCAAATATGCCATTTTTCATGTAGATTTTTATTTTCATCCAGAAAAATTATCCCAACTTACCAGTGGGTTGAGTAATTCTTCCCACTGTGGAGTGATGAAGAAGAGTAACCCATCGCTAGCTCCGGGTAAAGTGCATCCTCTGATCAGCAGTGCGATGAGTACAACGTAAGGGAATAGAGCAAGGAAGTATGCTGCTTTGCCGACACTCTTCACTCCACGCATTATAACAAGGAATATCGTGACCCACGCAACAAATAAGCAGAGGGTTAACCTCCACTCAGGAGCTCCGATACCGTTGTCGATATTATCGTATTCTTTCAGAACTTCTTTCCTGAAAATATAGAATCGTCGTTGAAGGGAAACCCTGATACTAGGTGATATCCAGATAATACTAGATACTAGAATCGTCGACAAGAACTGAATCATTTCAAGAATGAGCCAGAATACTTTATTTCAATTTTCATATTGGGTATTAACGACGCACTATATTGATAACTAAGATCTATTGGCATCGAATGAATGATTGATGAGATGATAGGATGATGAGATGAAAGTTTCTTAGTTATCGGGAAGGATAGTGGGAAGGAAGCGGTCGTGGCCTATATTGTAGGAACCATCCCGGCATTAGCCTAGGCTACAGAGGGAAACCACAAAAAAAACCTGTAAAAATGGACGGTGGTGGGGATCGAACCAGGTCCGATATGCCCCTTCACCGCCCGGAAGCATGAAGCGAGTGCGTCAACCACTTGGCTACATGCGCCGGTGCCAGAATACTATATTATACATTTGTTCTGTCGATGATTTTTGAACTGACAAGGATGGTCCGCGGCGGGAACTATGAATGATGTTCTACAATAATATGTGATTTTTGAAGGTCATTCCAAATGTTGTGTATTTCTGGTTTCAGGAATGATCGTTTTTTCCATACATATCGTTTGTATTGTATACTGAAGTTTCCTATATCCTTCTATGATCATTCAAGAATCAATAAATATAACCTTCTAATCATCAATAAATATCGACAGATTATTTTGAATTCGCAAATTCTGAAGAGAACTAGAGATCATTATCTCAATTTCAGAAATTCGAACTTCAATCCTCAACTTCAAAAAACAACAAGTATCACCGATTGATCAAATGTTCAAAGTATTCCAAGGTCTGCAGATGTGGTTTGAGCTGACAGAATATTTTTCATTATAGATTCCCATACTTCTAAGTTCATCTCACAACGCATATCTCGCGTTTTCCTAGTGAATGATAAAATGATGGTATCAACAATGTAATTGTACCCCATTTCCAACAGTAGTCAGGTTAGTGATACACCACTGTGATACACTGTGATACACCACTGTGATGTTGGTTAACACCAACATCGTGGTATGCGTTCATATTATCACTCGCGACGAAATGATGGTGATAAAATTGAAAGATGAAATAATTATTTTATCTCATGCAGAGAGTATCATCTTCAGGACGTCCCAAGTTAGGACCATTCTGCTTAATTGGAAAGAATATTGGTCCTAAATCGATGAAATAATCCCAACTTGAGATCATTATTGGTCCCAACTCAGTAAAACTGTACCAACTTGAGACGTCCTAAAAACAGGACTTTTTGTGATTTCTATTCTATTTTTTCTTCATTTTTTATATTGGGTTTTGATGACGCACTATACTTATAGCTACGATTTATTGGCGTCAGTGAATGATGAATGAGATGGTGGGATGATGAGATGAAAGGTTATTATATTAGGTGTTTTGGATGGTAGGAAGGATTCGGTCGTGACCTGTTGTTAAGGAACCATTTCAGTATTATTCTGAATGACAGAAAAAACCCACGAAAAACCCCTGTCAGGATGGTCGACCATGGCGGGAATCGAACGTTGGTATCCCGAATGGCTGTTAAGTGTGTTACCACTCGGCCACGCGTCTCGGTTTCTAGTCCATTTACTTACACGAAATACAGCTCAGAAGAGCTCTTCCTGTTCGTGTAATTCGGTTTCATTTCCCCATCGGGCACTGGTGACGAGTTGAAGCACGTGTCGTTACCCCAGGCGGGGTCACAGACGCCCCAGGGCAGTTCGGCGCTGAACGACATGATGAAGTAGAATATTGTGATCGCCATGATTGACACGTAGTACGTGAGGTTCGCCACTGTTATGAATAACATTCCCCATCCAACTCCTGTTAAGAAAATAAGTTATTAGAAAATGCATCAAATTAAAATTTCAATATCAATTTGTTTTCCTTTCGTATAATGATGAAAATGAATATCTCCCCAAAGACCTTACTGAAAAAATTAGATATACTAAGATCTTTGATTACCCATTCAACTCCTGTTGAGAGAATAAGTTTTTAGAGAATGCATCAAGAAATAATTTCAGTATCAAGATATTTTTTCTCTCTCGTATATTTATAAACTCTACATCTGCTGGTGGGTTGCCTGAATCCCTACCCCTTGGAAAGTCGTCACTCGTTCAAGTCGTCACTCAGAAAGTCGGTTCTTATATATAATTAAATGTATTAATTGCATCTCTACCCCTCGGAATGTCTGTTCCATGGAAACTCGTCCCCCGCTATTTAAATATACGAAAACAATTACTGAAACTGGGTTCTGTGGAAAGTCTTCCCCACCCAAGGTCGTCACCAATAATATTACATCTCTTGTTGCCGCAAGTGTTTCCACTGGAATCTAAATGCACGTGTTCATATATATATAGTCGCTTCACAAAATTATTGCAACAGATTTCAGTCGTGAAACTCACGGCAACGAGAGGTGTAATATTATTGGTGACGACCTTGGGTGGGGAAGACTTTCCACAGAACCCAGTTTCAGTAATTGTTTTCGTATATTTAAATAGCGGGGGACGAGTTTCCATGGAACAGACATTCCGAGGGGTAGAGATGCAATTAATTAGACGAGCTTCAGCGAGGATTCAATTTGACATACTGAAAAAAATTGGTGTTCGTTTCTATGTTTTTTTTTTATGTTTTTTTGTCGGTTCTCCACAGGTCAAACGGCTACAGCTATCATCTTCAAACTTTTTTTCCTCATGGTTCCTCATCTAACGTAGATCTGTATAGTTTTGTGGCATTATCGGGTGGTAACTTTTTTTTTTATGAATTTTAGAAATTTCAAAAATCCCTATTAGAATAACCCGGAGGAAAATACTTGAAAAATCAAAATTTTTCGAATTTTCAAATTTTTTTTGATCAAAATCAAATTTTCGCCGAATATAAAGGAAACTATTAAGCACATTTTGAGAGATTTTTCGCATCAATCGGATGAGAAATAACGAAGAAAACGCATTCATAAAGCATTTTCCCATCAATTTAGGCTATTACGGGAACCAATTAAATCTATAGCAATAAGTGTCACCAATTAATTCAAAACGATTGAAACGAATGAAGAGGAAGGCCGTGACATAACTGATTATCGTAAGGTTTTTGAACGTTTGGAGTGATCCAAGGTCTGTAGATGTAGATTGGGTTGACAAATTATTTTTCATTCTAGATTTCTATACCCCTAAGCTCGTCTAACAACGCGCATCCCGCGTTTTCCTAGTACATTTAATTATATATTAGAACAGACTTTCTGAGTGACGACTTGAACGAGTGACGACTCCAAGGGGTAGAGATTCAGCCATCCCCTGCTGGTGATGAGAGAAGTGAATATTCTCCCAAAGACCTCACTAAAAAAAGTCAGATAATATAAGGTCTTTGATTCCCCATCCGACTTCGGTTGGGAAAACACGTTCTTAGAAAATGCATCAAACAATAATTTTAGTATCAAGATATTTTTTCCTCTCATATAATGATGAACTTCACATCTACTGGTAATGAAAGGAGTGAATGTTTCCCCGGATACTTCAATAAAGAAGTTAGATACTAAGGTATTGGATTCCCCATCCGACTCCGGTTGGGAAAACACGTTCTCAGAAAATGCATCAAGTATTAAAAAGTGTATTTTATGATACAGGTGATTTTATTCAAACTTCCAAGTATTGCAATTGAAACTACTGCATTTCTCTCATCATTTCTCTCATTTTTATATTCTTTCAGCTACCTGATTGAAAAATGCTTTCATACGTTAGATGAGTTTTGTTAAAGTGTGATCATATTAAAATTTTCATATTGAATATTTTGAATTTCTGATACATAACTTTTAATTGTTATGAATTTCCACTATATCATGTAATGATCCAGAAGGTAATGAAACCATTGTTATTATTATCATGACACCTTGAATGATTTACTCATCTGACAACAGTTCAGAATTCATATGTTCCTCCTATTCTCATATGTGTAACTTTTATTGAAGCAGATTTCAACGCTGTATCATTCTTTAATGCATCTTATCTTTATAGTGACCAACCATTCATGCTGACATTCTGGCCAAGTGTAAGCCTATGATTTTATGAAATTGGGATACTTCGAAGTATTCATATAGTTGACTTCTCAAAGTAATTTGAATTATTTGAAAATACGACGATCGAGTCGTTGAAACGACGAATTTCAATACTATTACAGATTCATTTCATGAATCCATGTGCACATGAGTTATATTTAATTCACAACAATGTGATATAATATATAATATTATTATCATTATAAATAATTTCAGTATCAAGATTCATCCCTTGATATCGTTTTTTTTTATCATCCACCGATGTAACGTTAACATTTCATGTTGGAGGAATCAAGATTGTAACCTGATAGGCTATATGGATAGTGAAGAATGTCAAGAATTTCTATATCAAAATAATAATCATGACATAGTCAGTACAACTGTGAATATGTGCTGTATTGTTAATTGCTTTTGATAAAATTAATTCGAATTCTGAATAGTGATCTGGAATCTGGAATATTATATTTGTATGTTTTTTTTTTATCAAAGTCACCCTGAATATTGAACATACTACATTTCAACTCAAGTATGAGTAACATGTTCATCGATTTGTTGGTACATATATAGGCTTATATTCTTCAGTAAATAACTTGAATGTGTTATTCAAAATATATTGATGATATTAAACTCGTTTCTTCTGAAGAAAAATGAGCATTTTGTTTGATGTATCGTTTTTGACAAGTGAATTATTTGAAAAATTGATTCAACAACTTTGCTGATACTACGGCTCAAAGAATTGAAAATAAATACATGGATATTGAGAATGGAAACGATAAATAATCGATGATCATAGCAACTTATTTGTAGAAACTGCTGTTGACCCACATAAAACTTTTGTTGAATGACCTATTCTCATTATTTCTTGTATCGTTTTTCTAAATATATTTATCGTTATAACTTTGTATCACCCTTGGTGATGTATTGGAAACCTCAACTGATAATTAATATTTAACCATCGATTTGTACAACCGGCTGCCATCAAAACAATTCTCGATCAAAGGCATATTTCACTTATTGATGTTTTTTTTTCTATAGCTCAGTCAACTGGGCACAGTTTTGAGGTTTCAAGCCGTCATTGGGGGTGGGTTAGATTCCCGCATAATGCTTCATTTTGAGATCATTCTCTCACAGCTAATTGTCATCACAACATAGTAACTTGGTTCAGCTTGTTCGTATACGATATGAATTTAACCTATCTATTGGTGGGTTCCTAAGGCAAACAATAATTAACAATGAATAATCAATGCATCATCAAATCAGTTCGGAATAAAGTTGACTGTATGAGCTTCGTAGATTTCTTGCCTCATATTAGGACAAAATAAAGATGCATCATTCACTCGCTCGCTAAAATTGTTGATAGCACCAATTTCCATTCTTGTCAATTTCGGACAAAAGTTAAGAAACCTATTATGTTTCAATTTATTTAATTTAATTTAAAAATTTATTTAATTTATCTTTCAATTTAATAAATAAAATAAATAATAAATACATAAATAAATAAATAAATAATGATTCGAAGAATACATTCAACCAGATGAAAATCATTCGTTGGTGATAACTTCTTATCTTGTCGATAAATAATCACAGCAGTCAGGCTTACTATGAATTTGACCTATGACCCATATTTACTATGACCAATGATTGCTGAAATTTAAAATGTCGAATACAATTATGGTGATGAATCCAAAAAATTGATTCGAATGAGATCCAAGTTGTTTAGATATAGTTCTAGAAATGCAATGAAGAAGAATCAATAATTATAAGAATAATCAAATAAAACATGATTTGAATAATGGAATAATCTTGAATAATTATGAATTGATAATATATAGATCAATTAGAATAAGAGTCGCTCAGACATATCACATTTCATGCCATCCATGCTACGATATACAACATATAATTATCACAATTGAAAATTTGGAACGTAAATATGAAATGTTATAGGAAGAAATAACCTTTATTGATCCCTGACTATATTATAAAACAGGATAGCAATCAGTATAAAAAATACATAGAATAATATAGAAAAATAGATCGAAAATATTATATATTGATACATGAAAAGGGAACAGGACCCCTATTCCTGAGATAAATGAGATGTGAGAAAAATAAGAGTGAGTGAGAAAACGAATATCTCACTTAAAATGGCCGATTTACCATTACCAATCGGCCATTTTGAGTGAGATAATCGTTTTCTCACTCATTTTTATTTTCTCACATCTCATTTATCTCGGGAATAGGGGTCCTGATCGAATAGAAAAAATGTAAAAACAAAATATGATTGGATAAAATAATAAGGAGATTTAGTAAGGATATTCACGAGCCTCTAAATGCTGGCACGACGCTCCAGATTTTGACGGAACTGAAGCTGGTGAACTGTCCGAGACTCATTTCCATGAAATACATGGGTCTCCCGATGACGACCAGCACGATGATGTACGGGATGAGGAAGGCACCTCCACCGTTGTCGTAAGCAGTGAAGGGAAAACGCCATATATTGCCGAGTCCGACCGACATGGCGATACAGGACATGAGGAACTCGATGCCATTGGTCCATTGAGCTCGTTCAGAAGTACCAGGAGTTTCAGGAGAAGCAGGATCGTCCTGGAAACACAACAATGGAATAAATGGCTATAGATGATGGTGTCATTATGAATAGTGAATTTCCATAAGATGATTATGGCATATCATACAATTGATTGAAATCTCATGACCTGAACAAAATCAATGTGGTTGTTACTGAGGTTTATAAATCCTTCTATGAACTCAGCATCTGCTGTTGATGTGAAGAAGTGAACATTGCCCGAAAGACTTACTTCAAAGTGGAAGATATCAACATTCCTGTGTTTTGTTCACTCTCAACACCAATGTTGATAGTTAATGTCCGCGGATATATATACCACAGAGGCGGTTTTGACTTATAATGTGTTCCAGACTTTTGGAAACTGAAAGACTTTCATCTATGGCGTAAAATTATGGTCACATACAGCGTAGTCCTGGTGTTGAAGTTCATTGGTTTCAAATTATTATAATGGAATGGAAAAATCGTCTTTGTGGTGCCCCGTCTAAACGAACACACCTTTCATCCTTAGCCTCAATTGGGAAACAATCATTTTGTATCAAGATTCGATGTTATTGTGAAAAAAAATCAATTCACACCAACATCTAGGTTGAGTTGGAGCAAGAGAAAATGAAACAATGCCATGATGATATGGCGGATGATGTATGCAAAATCCCGAAACTGGAAGAACTGGATCATTTCCAGTCTTGCTTTGAATTTTTATGTGGATATAATATTCTAGATATACTGATGTTTGTCAGATACAACACTAAAATGTTCGTACTTAATGTGAACAATCATTGGATGAACGAAGCGAAGACTCAATTTCGCCATGCCCGAAAAAAAAGTGACTGTTTTTTTTGTTTTTTTGTTCGCGCTTCACAGTTCAAACGAAGATTCAAAATCAATTGAAACTTGGCATACACAAGTATCATTATATAATTCGATACCGTATAGTTTCAATCGGTTGTATCACTTCTGAAACAACTAATTTTAAAGTTTTCAAAAATCCCATTAGAATAACCCGGAGGAAAATATTCGTGAAATAATTTTCATCCGAGACATTTCAAATTATCAGGGAATTTTAATATAATAATTATACACATTATACCAAACTTTCACTCAAATTGAATCAGCCGTTTTGATGTATAAGAATATATAATGTAATTTTTGTGAATCACTCAAAGCTATTAAGATACCAATTAAATCCAAGCCATAGGTGTCACCTCTTAGATGTAAAAGATTAGAACAAAGCCTTCTTTATAATCATAGAAATTAATAATGAAAAATAAGATGGCAGTGATGTAATGGTTTGGATCTCAAGGTGTATGTATATATAATAACCAATCCAAAGATAAGGTGATGTGTTCCAGCTCATCCACCAACGCGGCAACACATAACGCGTTTGCCTAGTAACCATAACACGGTGGGAAGTGAACATATTTATGAAGGTTTCAATGGACTAAAAATAACTGATCGTAATTCCATATATGCGGAAACACAGTCATATTTTCAATAGTTTACCAGACAAATTGAAAAACTCATCCTGGCCAAGACATGTTATCAAACTCAGAACAAAAGAATTTTTAATTTCACATGCATTCTATAATATAACAGATTTTGAAGGAGCAAGAAACTGCAAATGTACATTCTGTTCTAACATCCTATATTAGCTTTTATCAAATGAATATTCATCATTTCACTTTATTGTATACTGATAAATTTAAATACTCAATTTTAACTCTAAGACTTCATTTACATAAGTAAGACATATTTATTGTGTAATGTATATTTTTGTATTTACTTGTACAATTTGTATCACTATGAAATAAATACCGATACTAATACTAATACCGAAGCATTGCCTCCAATATCTAAGCCATGGACAGTTGAAAATATCTCTCTAATTCTGCCCTTGGAGAATTTCAATCATCTTTCAATGAATCGCGAGATTTGTGAGAAATATCAAGTCTTCAAGGATTACAGTGATGAATACCTTCGATGCGGATTTCTTATCCAGACTCGTGACAGACAGTTTGGGTTGTACGTCATCAAATACTGAGCTCTTTCGATCGGGTTGCTGAGCGTCGCTTACGAAACCCTCGTTCACATTTCCCTCTTCCTGGAATCAAACAAAACCAGACGAAAATGTGCCCAGATTTTTGTTATACAGATTATTTCGTTGTTTAGATATTCAATATTTTTTCTTCTTCTCTTTTCTGATGAGTGATCAATTTTAATATTATCTCTTTCACTACTGTCTTTATCTTATCTTCATACTCCCTCATTACTTCTAATGTTTGAGAACTACGTCCGAATTTGAATTGAACTTATAATTCACTATTTTAACCCACACTTTGAGCCTTTTTTAAAGGGCTTTGTGGATGTTTTTTTGCTGTAATTGTGTTTTTATTTCTGTATCAGTGTATGTGACCAATGCAAAGACAAAATCAGACGTTTCATTATATCATGTACAACAATCTCAAAGATGATAACACATTATGATTATTATCTTTAAAAAAAAGACTATAGTTTCATATTATCGATAATTTTTGTATCGAACACTATTGTATTGTCTTAATGCTTTCTTAAATAATGTATCATACTAATTGTTATCGATCATGTGGCCCATGAACAACGTTATGAAATTAATTTGATTCAATTAATTCAAACAAAATTAGTATTCGAACAAGTATTCAAACAAAATATTCAAACAGTATGAATTTTTACTTATTTTGACGAATTTCAAAAAGTATTCAAACAAAATAAGACGAGGCCTTCCTATATAATTGTAGACAACCTAGGCAGTAGGTGCTATCATTCTGTAAGACACCACACTGAGGAAAACTACTTAGAACTTCATCAACAGGTTACTCGACCCAAAGAGGTTCATTCATTCATCAGTCCGAATCATGTGCACATAGTACAAATATAGCATATACCAAAACTTGATAATGGATATAAAAAGTAGACAGAAAGATATGATAACCAAAAATAGATGATACATGTGTGATGATGCAATGAATTTTGACTAGTGTGGCTTTGGAGTGAGGAATTCATCGAGATATCGATTGAAATTATCGATTTGACATATGAAAAAATTAATCTAGGTATCGATTGAGTTTATCGATTTAACATATGAAAAGTGTCCACGTGTACAACCGTTATGTCTCCATGATACGTCTTCTATGTTTACTCACCATATTGTTGATTTTTATTGAATTGATGTGAATATCCAATTTGAGTAGCGTATGCTTCTTGTAGGCTGGTTTGGCTTCACCGATGAATTCATCCACTTGACCCAGATATCCTGAGACGTAAATCAACAGACTACATTTTATTTCATAATTATCATAAAATATCAACAACGTTCACAATGATATTAGTACTGCACAAATGTGTCGGAATGTCTTGGAAAGGCATGGAATTCCAATTCCATACGATTGGATGAGGGAGAAGTGATATATACTTATCGTGTGAGATGCTATAGGTATCTATTTGGAATTTTTCAAGGAAAAGCAACATTACTGTTTGCAACAATCATTCACTCTCACATTCGATCATTATCATATTATTCATTCATTCATTCTTTCGTCCATTCATCGATTATCATTCATAGATTCATTATTCGAGTTCATTATTTCTCCTCCTCATATATATATTTTTTATTATTGATAATCTTTGCGCATTCATCATTTTTAATGTTTTCAGAAAATTGAAGGATGATTTTTTCAGATTATTTTTCATGATAATTCGACAAAATGAGCGACCACTCTCAATTTCTTTTTGAAGAAATAAGACACTTCTACTGAACTTTCGAGTTCCTCATTTCAAAATACAATATTCCATCATTCACATCACGTTTTACTCCTATATACACGACTGTAATACCTCAGAAGATGAACAATGTTCCGGATGAAAAGTATTTCGAGAGCTTCAGAAACAATATATATATATATATATATATATATATATATATATATATATATATATATATATATACATATATATATATATATATATATATATATATATATATATATATATATATATATATATATATATATATATGAATATATATATATATATATATATATATATATATATATATATATATATATATATGTATATTTATATATACATATATATATATAAATAAATATATATATATATATATATATATATATATATATATATATATATATATATGTATATATATATGTATATATATATATATATATATATAAATATATATATATATATATATATATATATATATATATATATATATATATATATATATATATGTATATATATATAACATTTGCCTGTCTTGTGCGTCATATGATCTAGCGTTATCTGTAAGTGCGATGATAAGAAAGCAAGTGTAATTCAAGTAAAACCTAATTTTCAAGTGATTTATCGAGTGGTACGTGAACATCAAGGAGGCGTTCGATTATCAATTGTTGAATGTACTTGATGTGATCAACTTACCCGATAGAATGAAGTATGTTCAAATAAAATCTACATTATCTTGGGAAGAGTAATAAAAAGTCAGAATGCTTTGTGATGATTTCAATTCGGGAAATCATGAAAAGATATAACTTATTCCAAAACTGATAATCTATTGTGATATGAAGATATTTCAGACGGAAGCTATGAATTATTGGCAAGCAATATGTGTCGAGGAATGTAAGAGACGTATAGATGATACCAGATTGCTCCAGTAAACACGGGTGAGATGAATTGATTACATGTGAAGTGAAATCCTATTATCAATTCATGCGAAGTCAGAGACTCTAGGTTAGCATTTTTTTATGATTGAGAATGTCATAATCATAAAATCACCATTTTTTAAAACTAGGCAAACGCGAAATATGCGTTGTAAGATGAGCGAGATATCTGAATAAGGTATAATAACAGTCCTACATTTGCTACTACATCGACTCTGGTATTCTACACACTTTGTCCTTCATTTAATTGCTATTTTATCTTCTCTAGTATTGTACACACCTTGACGAATATAAAGAATAGTTCATTCTTGGACAAATATCGAATCTAGGAAGCAGTGAATCTTGGCTCATTTCTATATAGTTTGATAGATAAAAAAAAAAGTTATTTGAATTTTTTTATTCGAAACGGCCAGTTAGAATTTCTTACAAATTGGTGGCTATGTGTATCATTCATGTTTGAACACTCAGCGTTTATTTTATTCTTTTCGCAGAGGTTTCATTTTTTCAAATTTTCTCACCCAGTCTAATCGTATGGGGTTTTTGAAAACTTTGACATGATATTCCTCAAAATCTATCCAATCGATTCATTCTAAAAACTATACAGTTCTAAGTTGTAAAAGTTGGCCTAGTCGAACGATGCGATCTGTGCAGTGCTTAGAAAAAAAAAACATAAAAAAAGAGAAGAAAAACACAGACAAATCTCTATAAGAGTGGGATGGAATCTTAGCTACGCTCATGTAATTATATTCAGTTTAACGATGCACAGTAATGATTGCCAAGATATGTTGACATCGGATGGATGAGATGGTGAGATGACGAGATGAAGGTGTTTTGTTTTTGAGAAGAATATTATATCGGTAAGGAAGCGATCGTGGTCCACATCATAGGAACAGCCTGGCATTAGTATATGCCATAGTCAAACCACGACAAAACCCTGTGAAGATGGACAGTGGCTTGGATCAAACCGAGATTCGATTCAATTCAATTCCAATTCAATTCAAAAAGTCATTTCATCCTATACATGATACATAAGAAATTACAGTTTGAAGATATGTGCAGTTTTCATTTTTCACATATTGGTCACACTTATGTACATAGTTTACATTATTACGCACACCTTTGATATATAGATTGAACCCTAAGAAAGAAAAATTGAAAATAAAGTGAATTAAGATATTGTGATCCTTGAATTATGGTGGGATACAATTTAATTAATGATTAAAAATTCAATTCCAATCATGTAACAGTGTTTTGTATTGAGTACTAAAGATGAATGAAAAATGAAAATGACATAAATGAATGTATGGAAGCCCGCATAAGGAAGAAGAAATTATTGTGTGCAGATTGACCAGAACAATAATATATTACTATAACTTTCATTTGATGAGCGTAGCGAAGATTCCATTTCAAAAACCGAAAAAAATGGGCTTCGTTTTCATGTTTTTTTTGTTTGTAATTCAGTGCGCGACATACAGGTCAAGCGACATACAGGTCAAGCGACATACAGGTCAAGCGAAAACACCTGTCGACTTGGAACTTTTTCTGAATATTTTTGTCATACCAGAATAGGTTTGGATTGTTCTCCAGAAGAATTGATGGAAAAGTTTTTCCTGAAAAAATCGGAAAGTTTGAAAAATCCTCATGAGAATAACCCGGAGGAAAAATACTTGAAAAACAGAATTCTTCGAGAGCTCTCAAATTTCCACTGAATATGAAAAGTACTTTTATACATCTTTTCAGAGATTATTGCAACAATATAATGAGAAAAAAAAGAAAACGCAATAAAAGTGTACATTTTATTGAATATTTGGATCAATTGGTTTTGCGAAGTGTAGGCCTATATGCGACAGGTTGCAACACTATAAATATCAACAAGTTGCAGATAAGGTTTTTGAACGTTTGAAGTTATCCAAGGTCCGTAAATGTGGATTGAGCTGACCGAATATCTTTCATTCTGGATTTCCATACTTCTAAGCTAATCTCACAACGCACAGCCCGCGTTTTCTTAGAATATGACAATTTTAGAAGGCTTTGAAATGTATCATTCCTCCAGGTCCCTGACGAATAAGAACCAAACTCTATAACTTTTTGAATTGGTGGGTCAATCAGGCCGAAAATCATGCAGGGTGGGGGAGGGGGGGGGGGGCACACCGTACATGAGTAACAATCCGCAAGACACGTGTAGAAGTACAAAAGATAGTTCAACGCTGACAAGCAAAGCTGCGAATATTACATCACGCAGATTAGAGAGATGTGTTTACTTTATCAAACTAATCAAATTTTTGAATGGCATTTACTAATCTTAAACAATGATAGTGGCTTTTCTAATACCCATATGCCAACTACGTAAATCCTTTCAAATAGATTAGGGTTTGTAAAAATCACATCAATCAATCTTTTTACATGTTGATGGTTATCATTCAATCATCTCATCCCACATATGCATACAACACATTTAAATATGTATTGGAGGAGGAAGAAGCGGGGGTGGGGTGAGAGGGGGGGGGAATCTTGAGGTGATCTATTTGTCTCCAATTGAGAGCATTTTCAACTGATATTTTATGTAGATGGTGAGTTCTTCAACCTTTCGCATGTACTATAAGTATCCTTTTCAGGTTTGTTGAAAGACAAATTATAGTCATTTTCAAGCATATAACGATAGAGTTTTCGAAATGGGATCCGAAATTTGTTTAATTTCACAGCGTGGTTTGTATTCAGAGAACATCTTTGAGATGTTGAATTATGAGTAAATATATCCGCATTTACTTGACGCTCTACAGTAATGGCTTTCCATTTTTGGATACGACTTCATATAAGACTTCACTTCTTTCATTCTCCTTTCCGACGTTCTCAGACTCGAAGAAAGCTGTCCTCGTTGGTCCTTCTCAGCAATTAAGAGAATAGCATTGGTCCGATTGATTGCAGTGAATATAATATTATTATCTCGGTAATTGAGAGTCGCCATGGAAAATATTTTTTGCATAATGTTAGTAAAATATCATCCTCTCCAAATAAGTACTGGTAACTATAACTAACAGTTCTGGTATTTTATTTTCATTCATTTATGAAGCTTTGATTCAATGAGAAATTACAACTCTTTACAGTATCGCTAATTAGGTCTAGATTATTCTATATGTTGAAAAATTTGAGGTTGATGAGTAAAAAACAACATAATTTGGTGAGATAATAAAAGGGCAATAATAATAAGTAAATACAGATTCAGTGTGCAAACTAATAATGATTTCCTGATAACATGTATCTTAGAGGTGAGGGTCTGGGTTCACAGTAACAGGAATGTGAGAAAAGAATACAGTTTGGTGGATAGGGTCGGGCATGGTTTTAACAGATTCTTTCATGCACTTCCTTGCAACAGGTTTCCAGATAACATATCGTAATGACAAATCACGTTTACATTCGTGGAAAACCCAAATAGCTCCCAATAGCTGTCATGGATTACATCATGACGACTCGCAATATCAAATGTTATACATAGACATAGACATAATACAGTAGAGTAGACCATGAAACTATCTGACTGAAATCTGATGATTCTTACAATGCTTATTGTTATAATGTTATAATAATAATAATGAATAATGAAATACATAATGATAAGATATAACAATATTATGATGAATATAAATGTTATAATGTTCTTGAAATAGAGTTTTTGTTCCACCTCTTGCTTCTCAATGTAATGTTCGCTGTTGCCACGAGAGTGATTTCTACTAGTTTGGTGATTTGCCATTGGCCGAATTTATGCCCTCAAGTTTTTAAATTGCTTTCTCGTTGATTCTGATTGGCGAGTTGCAGACATTCGCAGATATCACTTTATGATAGATACATTTTGAATCAGACGCATGGTTTTGCATTCGAACATAATGTCGTATCTACATGTAGATTTGTATTAATGACATTGTTATGACGATTGATGTTAGCACTTGAACAGCGCTGTTAGAACTGTGGTGAAATTCAAATATCTAATCGAGGTATTTTCAAATGACCACAAATGATATGGATCTAACTGGCCTACTGGTGAAGTCACGCCCATTTCGAGTTGTCAATTGATTCTCTTTCTTGAATAGGACAAGTAGAGACTGGAATGGCCTCACTAGAAGTGTTTTTGAGGGGGATGAAAAAGTGTTAAAGTTATTCCGTGAGAGGGTTAGGGAGACGGTGAGATAGGGATAGTCAGGGAACTTGCTACCGCGCATGTATGTGCAATTGTGAGAGTTTCAAATAAATACATAAATTGATAAATCCGCTGAAATTCATATGCTGATTTGTTGACAAGGTAACTTTTGACTCTTGCATCTTCAAGCATTTGTTACTTTCACCAATATCATGTGTGACAGTGTCACAAACATAGTTGGACAATATGTAAAAGCATGTCCGTGAAAGCTCGGTCATCCGTGTTGACGACACAGCGTTATGAGTTAGATACAATGCACTTATTTGACACTATGATGTTATTGGAATATATACACGTTTGACCCTAGGTATTGCACAGTCTGCACTTTCATACAATTCTTACTGTATTTCAGTTATGATGATATTGAATATTTTCAACTGACATTTTCTATTACATATTGTATTATGTTCCACAGAATAAAGGTGATAATGATTAACATTATTATTATTTATATATATATCGTACAAATGACAATATGAGATTTGGATATATTCAGAATTGTTGGTAATCATGACACTATGTACTTCTGAGCCGGTAATCTGTCGAATATAGAACCACGTCAGAAAAATAGAGCATGAGATTCTAAGAAAAAGTATGTAAAAAGCTCGAATACGCAATTTTGTTACTCATGACACTGAAAAAATGAAGCGACGATTTGATAACTCTTATGAATAATGGGTCCACGATATTATTCAATTATTGAAATTGAAACAATTTTTGAAGTACCGTACCACGAACACACAATACAATAGAATCCTCTTGTTCTCTGATATAGGCCCATCAAGATTTTCAATATTCAAAATTTAGAATTCAGATGTTTCTCCCCTTTTCATAAAAAACAACTTCAATAAAATATACAATAATTATGTAGTACCTTAATTTTCCTGTGTCACCACACATGAGGTTGATAATATAGTTTCACATCAACCTTGAGCTACCTTCAATCAGTACACCGCGTCTTCGGTGTCTGTAATTAGACTGAGATCCACCAGACAATGTGTCAATGTAATGTAATCAACAGTGACAGTAAACTTGCACCAAGGTATTATCATATTCAACGCGTTCAAATAGGTGATGAGATCGGAGGGGTTCGAGGGGAAGGAAGGAAGGGGGTCAAAGAGGTGTCAGTTGGCTTCATGTAAGATGATTAAATCTTTCTATGAGGAGAAGATTCAAGTGTAATCTCTGTCTGGGTTGCGCAATCATGTTATAAATCATCGTGATACGGAGATTGGGTATTAATATCGTCTGGATAGTAGACAGGCTGAGGTAATTGACTGATCAAGAGTAATAGATGATAATATTATTTTTCACGTACTGGGGAAATTTGAAGTAATAGTAATGGTGATAGTTATAGTGAAAGTCAATTTTGTTTTATTTCAAGTATATATATATATATATATATATATATATATATATATATATATATATATATATATATATATATATATATATATGTATATAAATATATATATATACATATATATATATATATATATATATATATATATATATATATATATATATATATATATAAATATATATATATATATATATATATATAAATATATATATATATATATATATATATATATATATATATATATATATATATATATATATATATATATATATATATATATATATACAGTGGTTTATTTGTACCGGAACGCACCGGAAAAGCGTCCCGGTTCCTCTTTTGAAACCCGAACTCACTCTCCGGTTTCAAAATGATGAAAAAAGCAATGATAGGGCAGATTTCTATTCCTTCATCAATACTTTCAACATGCAATATAATTTTCATAATAGAATGAATATTTTTCCACCCTGAGAATGTTTTTTTTCTGTTTTCTATGAAATATAGTATGGATAGCTCACGGTATTCGACAATATGGGACGAAAGTTAGATTGCGATCTATCGAAGATGAAAATAATTTCGAATATATTTTCTTGAAAACAGTTTGAGGGAATTTTTTTTCAATTTATTGTATTTTCTCAATTGTATTTTTGTTCAAGTTTGGTGGTGGTGTGAGGTGAGAAATAGAAGGAATGGTTCACTTTGTGGTGCGTTCCGGTTCCTTCTCATCGACAAATTAATCCCTATGTATATATATATTTATATATATATATATATATATATATATATATATATATATATATATATATATATATATACATATATATATATATATAAATATATATATATATATATATATATATATATATATATATATATATATATATATATCCACATATATATGTATATATATATATTTATATATATATATATATATTTATATATATATACATATATACATATATATATGTATATATATATTTATATATATCCATATATATATATATATATATATATATATATATATATATATATATATATATATATATATATATATATATATATACACATTAACATATATACATATATACATGTATATATATCTATATATTTATCCATATATATATATATATATATATATATATATATATATATATATATATATATATATTTATATATATACATATATATATATATATATATATATATATATATTCACATATACATATATACATATATTTATATATCCAGATATATATATATATATATATATATATATATATATATATATATTTATATATATATATATATATATATATATATATATATATATATATATATATATATGTACATATATTCACATATATATATATATATATATATATATATATATATATATATATATAAATATATATATATATATATATATATATATATATATATATATATATATATATATTTTTAAATATTCATATACATGTACATCTATATATATATATATATATATATATATATATATATATATATTTATATATATATATAAATATATATATATATATATATATATATATATATATATATATATATATATATATTTTCAAATATTCATATGTATGTACATATATATATATATATATATATATATATATATATATATATATATATATATATATATAATAATGATATATATTTAATAGGAAGATTAAAGTCGTGTATGAAATTGTGAAATATTTTTAATATCTCTACGTTTCAACCATTATGTTATGGCCTTTTTCAAGAGAATTATTGAATAATATGACAAAAATTGTAATCGATTATTTCTTAACATATGCACTTGGATACCACTACTTTTTTAACAGAGTCAATATATGGATGGAACCCTGGCTCATTAAACACAAATACGAAAATTGTTCGAATATCAGTGAAAAAATATAGAAGCGAGCATGAAAATAGTGAGAATAAAAATAAAAATATAAATACAAATAAAAATAAAAATAAAAAATAATGAAAATAAAAATAAAAAGTGGCTGACTCGATACAAGACTTTTCGATTCATCTTGGCCGCAGATCGTAGGAATATCTTTTTGGTCCTCTTGTTTCGATATCTTCATTTTCTTGTTGAGGGGCACTGCACTCAAGTTGTGGCCTTCTTCCCATTCTTTTCAAAGATGCGAGAGCTGTGGACCAACTGGGGGACATGATGTATCCGCTGTCTTCACCGTTGAAATTGTGAGGGTGTTTTCTTATTTCGATGGCCTCGCTTATTGCCCTTGGCCATCGTTTCACTTGACTTTTTTGACGTTTCACTTCGTTTAATCTTCCTATTAAATATATATCATTATTATAAAATGAGTCGTGAAAGTTTAAAAGTTTCAATATATATATATATATATATATATATATATATATATATTTGAATATATATGTTTATATCAAATATACATATATTTGTATATATATATATATATATATATATATATATATATATATATATATTTGAATATATATGTTTATACTAAATATACATATATTTATATATATATATATATATATATATATATATATATATATATATATATATATATATATATACACAAATATATATATATATATATATATATATATATATATATATATATATATATATATGCATATATATATATATATATATATATATATATATATATATATATATATGCATATATATATATATATATATATATATATATATATATATATATATATATATATATGTAAATAAATATATTTAAAATATAGTGGAATCTGAACTCATTCGAGTCTTACCTTGCCATATGAAACGTGCTGGTGCTATACACAACTCAGTCTTCAATCAACATGTACAAGTGAAAAAATAACAATAAATCACTTATAATCCACTGATGAATTCGTGAATAATGCGTTCGAAATCACTTTCTGTCAACGCACATTGGATACAGCCCCATCAGGCAGACTTGAGACCATTTAGTTGGCTGGGTGGAATTCTTGAAAATATCAGCTCGTTTTTGCCATGTAATCGACAAGTATATTTGTTTTCATTTTCAATATATCTGTCAAGATGATTGAGTAGGTATAAGACTGGATTAGTGACGATGATAATCCAAATCAAATGTATTTGTAATCTTGATGAGATGATGTGCATGATTTGAATGAGGATTAAATGTTACTCTTGATGGTTGTTAATCATTGTGGAAATCAGTTTTTTATATATTTTGTTTTCATAATTTAGAGCATTCGAGTGAAACAATAAGTGACCCATTTATAATACTGTGGCGAGCCATCTACATACCCTGGAGAGACAGTCAATAGGGAGTTCCAGGGGCCGTGACGGATGTTGTCCCGTTGTTCGAGGAAGGATTGTTGCCGGCCCTGACAACTGTTGTGATGATGGAGAAGGCTGGAATTCAGTCTCATTGAAGCAGTCAAATAGAGCAGTTCATAATGTACTTTGTGTAAGAGGACTCTGTTTAAATTCATCATTTGTGTGTTCACTAAAATACTTATAGGTGAAAGTAGCATATGTGTTGTAAGATGAGCGAGATATCTGATTATCTGGTATAACCAGAGTATAGTTGAAGTAGTTCTACCTCTGATACGTCATTGACTCTGGTATGATTGAAAACTCTACACACCTTGACTGCCCCATTAAATTTTGTAGGTATTTCAATCTGAACAGTGATTTCATCAATTTGATAGGAATGTCAGCCTTGAAAGAATCTATTGACATTTCGAGAAACCATTTGTACTTATACATTCTTAGCGTAATTATTCTCAGTTCTTCAATCATTCTTATATTATTCGCATACCCCTGTTTGAACTAACTAGAAAAACGCGGGATGCGCGTTGTGAGATGAGCGTAGAAGTCCGAAATTCAAAGAAATCCGGAATGAAAAATAACTTGTCAGCTTGATTCACGTCTACGGACCTTGAATTACTTCAAACGTTCAAAAACCTCACCTGCAACTTGTTGATATTCATAGTGCTGCAACCTGTCGCATGTACACTTTGCATATCCAATTGATCCAAATATTCAATGAAATGTACACTTTTATTGCATTTTCTTTGTTATTTCACATCCGATTGTTGCAAAAATCTCTGAGAAGGTGTATAATAGTATTGTTCATATTCGGTGGAAATTTGAGAGCTTCTGAAAGATTCCTGTTTTTCAAGTATTTTCCCTCCGGGTTATTCTTATGATGATTTTTCAAACTATCCGATTATTTTCCGGAAAAATCTTCCAACCGATTTCTCTGAATGTGAATCATCACCTATTCTGGTATGACAGAAATATGTAGAAAAAGTTCCAATTCGATAAGTATTTTTTCCTGACCTGTATGCCGCGTACAAAATTACAAAAAAAAACATCAAAAACAAGCCCATTTTTTTCCGCATGTGAAATGGAATCTTCGCTACGCCCATCTAATAATTATCCATGTCAGGCTACATGTTCAACACTCATTATTTTTCACAATGATTTTTCATCAATCATTCATGTGTAATTTATCATCATTGTGTTTTTTTTCTACTCCAATAATTTCGTATTTGATTGTTATATGAATTTCGGCGAGGTTTCTGCTATCATTTTCATCGATTTGTTGAATAGAACACATCTGTTGAATTATTTTCTTCAAATTTCAAGTCGGCTGATTTGAATCACATACACAATCGTAATAGTGTGTAACATCACTGTGTTCATATTCAGAGAGAATTTTGATTTTTCGAAGAGATTTTATTTTCCCATATTTTCCGCTCATCCAAACCTTATGAAGTTTCTAGCAACTTGAAGAGGATATTTCCCAGAAATAGGTCAACCGATATGACAAAAAAACTGTACAGTTCCAAGTTGGATGAGTCTCCGTATGAAAAAAAGATGTTATGTCCATCAGGCAAACCCTCCAACCTGTGCAGTGTTTACAGAAGAAAAAACCGAAGACAAAGCTCTATAATTCCAGGATGTAGTCTACACTATCACTCGTCTGATGAAGTTATTCCTGATTTTTTCAATGAAAGATCCACAAAGCTCTCAGATGTCTTCTGGCACGTGAATAAAATAAATGAATATGAAATGGAATGTGTAATTTTCAAGGCTGATTGGAATTATCATTTCTCAATTGGAGCAATAACAATTCGATGAAAATAAATCATTTGAATTCCCGGGAATAATAATAATGATTGTTTATTTTTCATACATTCACACAGAACGAATTTAGTTCACATTTTTCACAAAGCCCAAAACAAGGCTTATCTGTGGATTAAATATCAATTACAAATAAGAATGTAAACATCAAGTGCGTGTATGGATAACACAAGCCAAACGCAACATAAGCGTTGTAAGATGAGCGAGATATCTGATCAGCAGTGCGATTCCCGTTCTCCAATCCTTAACTTAACAATCTGTAACTACTGATTAAAAGATCTGTACATCACTAAAGATTGGTAATATCTAAAGTGTGATTCCATTTCCACTTTTAAAGATGACGGTCTTTAGGGTGATCGTTAATTGACATTTCCTTATAGATCTATAAGATCCCCATCGTTAAGTTTTTAAAGAATGCATAAAATGGCGTTCATCTAATAATTCGAATATATTATCAATTAATATTAAATAACATGAACATTTTACAGCTTGTCGAATGATTTTGAATTGTTGTGCGTAAATTGAAGAGTGAAAAGTATAGTCATCACTTACAGAATCATTTAGTTTTTCACCTCCTTTTTTATGCCAAAAGTGGGATGGGGACGAAACCGTTTCTCCTTCCTTCTGTCAGTTGATTGTGACGATAGTCATTCACCCTCTTTGGATTATGTTTGGGCTAGTTTACACTTTTCAAAACTGAATGAATAAATACCCATGAATGATTCCCATTCAGAATATTTTGAAGAAAATCAAAGTCGCAACAATGAAATGAGAGAAGTTGAAATTGACAAGAGCTCCAGTGCCTTCTAGATCGAGAGGTTCTATTAGTCTTGTATACGCTCTCTAGATTCGAATGATGCATAATTTTTTTCTATTGGCTAATTATGTGCCATCGATGACGTCGACTGGAAAATACGTCATCATTTCAACAAGCAATGTTAACAATCTATAACGTTAAAGATTGGAGAACGGGACTCG
>OZ023330.1:38490500-38493000 GCA_964007535.1 Brachyptera risi | reverse complement strand
ATATACTAAATGCGCAACTCGCCAACTGACAATACTAGAAAATTGACTTCAGATCCATAAAGGATACTCACTACTATTTTTATATATAGCTATATACTGGGCGGCCAGTGGCGTAAATATCGGCGGTCCACGCGGTGCAGTGGCACAGGGGCCCACGACTGAATTCACTTTGGGTAGCCTCCTGTTACATTTCCCCCAAAAATATGGAATCGATACTTTTTCAGAGGAGATGAATAGAATTGATAACAAAACAAAAAAATTGTGAATTTTCATTTGAACACAAATATTTATCCAGAAAGATCTCCTTTCGCAGTTCACGCTCTAAGTGTATGATATGATGAAGCAAAAAATCAAAATCAATACATCTCTAATTTGGTACGTATATTTCCGTGTGACGAATAAGCATAACATGTCATAACCAATAACGAATAACCAATCATAATGCAGAATATTGACATCGAAACCATGGAAAATCCATATCAAATCTCTTACGAAACAGATAAGAATCATAATCTGTGTCATAATTATAATGGTAATCAACTCTGGTTCTAGGCAATGGATCCCCTTCGAAGTTCCTAATATTCTAAAGCCAGATCTAGCCCTAAACATAGCATCCGGAGGGTTTTAAGCTATTGTGTTACATTATATTGTAGAATTGTCGCCACATTAAATCACATCTAGATATGGATATTAACAATTCAATGAGATCGCGTTCACAACAATGAACACTTGAATGAAGAAAAAAAAAGATGATGGGATAGTATTTGAAAAACGAACGCCATGACGTTAGAGGTTACTTCCGGTTTCCGATAGGGGGCACCACGCGTCATGTTGCACCCAACTGGCCGTGAAGGATGAGCTATTGTGTAGTGTAGCCATTGACTATCTATTTGATAGACTTTTGAAGGAATGGACGGGGAAAAGGTTTCAGTTTCATTGTCGGAGGATCATTATATTGTAGTAGAGCAGTTCCGGATTTGAGTTAATTGATTTTAGTATTATTCAAAATGTCTCTTACTTATTCATGAAATCCAATTGCAATGCTCTTCAAAGATTAATGTTCGGTAATGACTATGAAGAAGTAGACACAAATGTGTTTTGAACGATGGTCTTTGAGGGCTGGATTTTTTTTTCAGACTTCATAATATTACCTTCACTGTTTTTTGGGGGGTGATGAATCGCTCATGTGGTACCGTGTCTGAACAACTTTACAGTGTCGTCCCAGAATGAAGTAGAGTGGTTCATATTTCAAATTTGTTATCATGCTCTTTCAAAATTAAGCATGGACTAATTTCTGTGAATGAATGAAATAATATCGAGGTTTCATGATGCTTCAACGACGTTGACGCCTAAAATTGATTCAATATACGTTTAAGTGAATTTGAATTGAGATAGGCCCAAAGGTGAAACTTTCTAAAAATGTTGGGAAACCTACGGATCATCATTCGATCAGTGAACCACATTAGGGAAAAGCAATCATGATATGATCTGATGAATATGAAGGAATATCGTAAGAGAGTTCGTAACACCACGCATGTACAGCCTTCTCATGGTTCTAGATGAATGATACATCAACAGATGTTGTCACATGTGTAATGAGTTCCACACCGAGATATCCACTTGCGGGTCGACACAAGTATACGAGCCATCATCGGTTCCGTCCAATATGTATAAATAAGAACAAAATTACTATATTTCATATTAGAAATAAGACGAGGATGAAAGAAGTGAGGCAAGTGGAACTCTTCGTGTGATACAAACTCAGATTCAATTTCTCAAATAATCTTCTCTCCCAGAGACTTCTTCAGAACTGATACAATTTCGGAATTATTTTTTTGGTGGAAGGGCCGTGTTTTCTTTATCGACTTCCCAATGAAAGAAAATGTATCTGATGTTGAAATATTCGTACTAGTATTAGGAAGATTCGTCTTCAAGATCCATATCCATGAATATCTCAATATTCATTTTGAATGAATTGAACAATTAATTGAACAATCTTCATTTCTTAACTATCAATCGTTAGTTGAATCAAAAGCAAACGTTTCCACTATTTTCAATTTGACTTTGATTTATTTAAATATTTTCATTTGTGGCACACTTGAATGATTAGGATCATATTCACCACATATATCATGAAATATTGTTGAACACTGATCAAAAAAGTATGAAAAAATAATTACCAATCAATTACGGTGAGTTGATTGAATACGAAAGAAAAAATCAGTCATTGAATTGGAGTGTTTACAAAACCTCTTACATCAGTTTCAAAAATTGTCTACCTTATGCTCCAACTAAATGAACTAAACCGTATACAACATAAAACAGTCTCATTCTCCCTCGACCGTTCACCCTTCGACCCCCCCTCCCCCTCCCTCTCCCCACCCGCCTTCCCCGATAACCCGGCCTATTCAGCGGACCCTGCGTTTAACGCATTATTCTTCTGCAGCCACTCTTTATCAACTACGACGCACCCCCGCTATACACATACAAAAATCTACCC
>OZ023330.1:38478000-38488000 GCA_964007535.1 Brachyptera risi | reverse complement strand
ATGAGCACAATACGTTCAGGTTCGTTGTTATTCAGGGCTAGTTATATGTTTTTTTGTTATCAATTTCAAATATTTTTTCCGCAAACGTTTGAAAAATGTGCTCCATCATTTATTCACATTGACATCATTTATTCATTGGGCACATTCAGGTATATCCTATGTCATTCAAATAACAAGGAATTCAAGTGATTGTGCATATGAATTGAGTAATTCATTTTGAACCTATATGCATGGTGCGTCCATGAAGTTGGTCGATCAACAGCGGGATATCATGAGAGTGATTCAGCTCTGATGATAATGATAATATCATAGACCCTCCTACTACATAGCCTCCTATCATGATATATCATCAATATAATATAAAATGATATGAAATTATGTTATGATTTATCATGATATGATATTAATTCGATATGATTCAATTTGACACATGATAATAATCCAATATGATTCAATTTGACATAATTTGATATTATTCAATATAATTCAATGATGAAATTCAATATTTTAATAAATCAAACATGCGTTATTGAGATTGTGTCCGCGAAATAAGTTGATAATTCATCAGCATAACTGAACAATGTTACATCTTACTTGTATAGCTGGATATTTTCAGGGTAATATACTTCATCAGATCTTTCTCAGACCTCATAAAATGCAACCGCTCATCTTTCAGGAGCGTTACATTCTCAAAAGTTGCAGCGAGGTGACTACGATGTGATTCAATTGTGATTTTGTGATCAGTAATTTTTTATATCCTATGATATTATTTCATAATTTCATGATAATCAAGTTGGTGACCAACCATCACTTATATTGCTGTTAATAATTAAATAACTGAACAATTCATAGTGTAGGCCTATATGTAACAATCGGACCGAGTTTCATTTGATCAACATCAACATTTGAAACAAAGAATTTATTTCAACCAAATCTGAGGGGGAAAAGTGGGATCGTTCTGACAGAGAAACACTAAATATACTACCACTCTGAGCAACTGATGATTGCGATGCTTTCAATAGGTCATTTCACATCCAATTATTTCCACATCCAACCGATAATTAGTTAATTGAGCAATAATCAGTGAATTCAACTCATTATCACCCTCCGTTACGCATATATTATCTACGTTCCAACACTCATTATGAATTAACCAACATCTAATTATCAGTTGTGGCCCGGTTGTATCTGTGTTATCATTCACAGCATCCGTCAATAATATCGACCATTATTATCGACTGACCATTAATTTCAACATAATTGTCATTATACGTCACAATCGAGATATTTCCAATCTCCGAATTGATCACACTTTATTGAACGACTAATCAACTTTTATTTTCATCAGTTTGGTACCGCTGGCCTTCATTCGTAGACATGCAATTCTACGCATGACTAGGTAAACAAATTATTATATAAAGTGATTATGGTGGTGCGGTCTCCACACAAGTTTTCCACACGTCCCAAAGTAACGTGTACAACAAGAGCCTAGGGACGTCTAGTACTGCTATTCCCTTCGGTGTCCTTGGTGGGCGAGAGGGGGTGAAGCGGAGGGGGGGGGTTAATGGTAGTAGGCTCAATGCAACGCTGCGATCTACTAAATGAATTACATCCTCGTAATTGTAATCGTATGACTGTATAGATACGTTGGATGAAATTTGAGATTGGTTACGTAGTGCAGTATTATTATTCTATGTATTTCATTCATTTTCCTTTCCCTATAATTAACATATCACAATACACAAAAGATTGCATAACAGATACAACAGATTATAACAATGATATTAAAATTAACAACAACACATGATGAAAAGGAAAATATATTATCAAGTGCACGAAAGAAGAGAACTTGTGTTTGATCTTCATCATTATTATCATTATTATTATTATAGTAGCGTTGATCAGGCGCTAAATGACCTCGCTGTCGATGCGCCTTAAAACCCCAATATTCATTCAGTATAGAATTGATTATGGTTTGGATAACTGCTTCATGAATAGCTGAGTCATTTGGAGGTTGAGAATGGATCGATGATAGATTGATCGTGTGTACAGAAATCTATGTATTATACAGGATTCGAGATCATCCCTCACTTTATAATTTATTGAAATGGCCAACTAATCTGACTGTATAAACCAGATGGGTAGGTGTGGTGAATATATGATCATTATTGGATGAGCGAAGCGAAGACTCAATTTCACCATACCCGAAAAGAAAGTACTTTTTTTTCGCGCTCCACAGGTCAGATGAAAACTAAAAATCAGTTGAAACTTGGCACACACAAGTATCATCATCTAATTCGATACTGTATAGTTTTTAGGCGTGATCGGTTGAACCACTTCTGAGAAAACTCATTTCAAAGTTTTCAAAAATATCATTAGAATAACCCAGAGAAAAAAATTCAGGTAAAATATTTCATCCGAGAAAACTCAAATTCTCAGAAAATTTTATTCTGATAATAATACACATTATTCCAAACTTCTACCCAAATCGGATCAGCCGTGTTGATGTAAAAAATATATAATGTAATTTTTATGAATCATTCAAAGCTATTAGGATACCTATTAAAAATCAAAGCCACAGGTGACACCATTTAATTGTAAACGATTAAAACAAAGCCTTCTTTATTACCATAGAAATTCTCAATGAAAAATAAGGTGGCAGTGATGTGATAGTTTGGATCTCAAGGTGTATATATATATATATATAATAACCAATCCAAAGATAAATTGATATATTGCAGCTCATCCATCAACGCGACAACACATAACGCGTTTGCCTAGTATTATATAGAATTCATTCTATGTAGATATTTGTTCTCCTTGAAAAAACTAGAACTAGAACATTCATCAACTCTTGACGTCGATTCTGTATAAAACCGATGCAAATTCTGATAATATAACTATGAAACCGCTTTATGGACATTGCAGGATGCGCGGTCCATGTATATCCATATGGCATGACATGAACACACCTTGATTTTTGAACTATAATGTCACTGCTTTCAAGTTTCATCCTCAATGAAACGGATGAAACGTGCTCATTCAGATTGTTCTATCATTCAATTGACCATTGTAGATCGTCCGCCCTCGTGATGTCACAAAATATGAAAACTAATCAAGTGGACAGTGAAGCAGGGGAAAATAGGGAAATAACTGATCAAGGTATCTAAAATTTTCCCAGCTTCGTATAAGTCACCCCCATCTACAATGTTCAATTGTTTCAACTTCTTGATTCTCTTCATAGTTTTCACAGCATTCAAAACTGCCCTATACCTAGCAAAAAAGCCCTGACTATATTCTTCGCTTTTTTCACTAAGGAGCATCTACCATCATAAGATGACGTTTTTCATAGTTCGTCAAGCAATAAAACCCTATCTAAAAATTATCGAAGTGGATTTTATGAAGAATATTAAAGAAAACATTCTGTCCAAAACATAAGACATGCTATTTGTTGATTCCATCACTCACATTGCTGATAATAACTCAATCGGAATGGAAATGGACAAGAATCTTTCTTACGCTGGCTTCTACTTCACTTATTTCATATCGATGAGAAACAATACGAATACAAAGTATAAATTGTCCCAACACAATACTAATTTTAAGAATACCGTTTGAAAATGTCATGTATTCAGAATATGTATTGTTCTGTATTGTGTTCGTGTGTTGTAGAGTGCACATAATGTGAAAGTTGTAGAATAAAATGATATCAAAATGAATGAAATGAAATGAAATATATGGAGTCATACATCACATTTGCCCTATCCACATGAATACATATTTTTCCCAAGATTAGAGACCCTAACCAACATTTACTAAGGAAGAAAGTCCTATCTACATTGTATACATAATAGAGCACTCTTGCCTGGTATTTGCATTTTCTTCCCGCATGCACTTCTGGCTACGATACTCCACCACCGTGATGAAAACCCCAACTGCTATATAAAACGAGGAATGAAATTGTGCATTCTATTAGTTCAGTAATATATTGTATCACCATTTTTTTATTTTCATTTCCTTTTTTTTTTTAATAAAATCTAAACTTGATACAAAATCATATATATTTTTTTTTATTGGTCACACACTGATACAGAAATAAAAACACAATTACAGCGAAAAAACATCCACAAAGCCGTTCAAAAAAGGCTATTAAGGCCATGGATGAAAGATGGGATCGTTTGGACGGGGCACCACGAAGGCGATCTTACCACCCCATTTTGATTATTCAAAACTAATGAACTTCAACACCAGGACTTCGTTGTCTGTGACCATTATTTTTGGCCGTAGATAGAAGTCTTTCAGTATAAACACACGAATGTCGATATCTTTCACTTTGAACTTCTCTTCACACTTCTCTTGGGCAATGAATGTTGCCATACGACATATTGAATATATCTCTGAAAGATCACCAATACAGAAGAATTTAGCAGAATTTCACTTTTCACGTTTTTTCAAATATCTGGGAAGATATACTCTCCTATAATAAGGGTCTTCTTGCCAAGTAGGACAGTATCCATATCCACTAATATCAGCTCGAATCCTGAAAACGTCATCACAAACATCCCTTCTCATCAACCAAATATCAACACACGTCGCGTGAAACTGATCTTTAATTCGTCGTATCGAATCTTTTCACAGGAACATTTCAACTGTCAACATTGATGTGTCTATTCCTATATCAACGTAACGACGCGTCGCCCGCCGTTAATGGGCGAGCCACGCGACCCTGGGGGGAGGGGTGGGGGGTAGTAGGGGTGGTGGGGTGTGGGATAGGATCACACTGTGCGATAAAACGTTGGACAATAGGTTATGATCGTTATTTTAATAACTGAATTAGTTATGAGATTATGATTGACTTACTTGGTCAGTGAGAATTGACAACAGTTGGTAACAATGCATGGGAAAAAACTGTAGTACAGACAGCCTTTGTCAAGTCCTGATAATTCAATCAATACTAGGAGAACGCCATATATGCGTTGTTAGACGAGCGGATAATAATAGTATGTCGACTTTTTTGCCAAACTTTTGTCCCATTCGCCAATTGGGTGACATTTAAGTTAGAAATGGGTAAAAACTGCTTCAAGTGATACCAATTTAGCACATTTTATAGTTTTTCTTCAAAATAGCTAACCCGATCAAGCTGAGAATCACCATAAATGTGTATCAAGATGTAATTCAACTTCACGCAAAATTTTAATTTTTTTGAAAATAATTTTTTATTCACCGTGCTATTCTAATGGGTATTTTTGAAATTTCTAAGATTCATTTAAAAAAAGTTATCACCTGATAATGCCACAAAACTAGGAAAATCAAAGTTAGATAAGGAACCATGATTAGAAAAGTTTCAAGTTGATAGGTGTAGCCGTTTGACTTGTGGAGAACCGACAAAAACCATATGAAAAAAAACATAAAAACGAACACAACTTTTTACAGTGTGTCAAATTGAATCCTCGCTAAAGCTCGTATAATTATTATATCATTGTTGTATATGAGAGGAAACTTCTGATCTCACTTTCTCATGATTGGTGAAGTCCAAGATCTCGCTCATCTTACAATAAAGAATATGGCACCAATTGATATCGATGAATCGATACTTCTTAGCATCAAAGATGATTTTAAAAATCACAGATTGAAATTAGTTTACAATAATTGAAAACAAATGGGATGAATAGGAAATTAGATGCAAGTTCGTATCTTAAAAAAATTTGAGCATGAATGCTTCGATTATTAGAACACTCATATAGTAACATGTTAGTAAAGAGGAGAATTGATTGAGGAAAAAAATATGAACAACTGATGAAATTATCAAATATACACATCTAAACATCTCATAAATATAACTAACAGCAACTATTCACATATTCTCGATTAAATTTGTCATCGAACAAAGAACACCGACTATATTCTCATTTACATATCATAGACCAGAATGTATTAATGAAACACGGTCGAATACTCTGACCTATTGTCACAGCTAAGCTGCCGCGTGTTTCGACTTACACTCGTCAGAAGGAAATAATTTCATGCAAGCTTACAACGTTTCATTATAATATGGCGTGCGATAGAGAGATATAATATATATATATATATATATATATATATATATATATATATATATATATATATATATATACGGTATATATATATATATATATATATATATATATATATATATATATATATATATATATATATATATATATATATATATATACATATGAAAAAAATCTATACGCGTCAGATTTATAATTTGCTTTTCAAGTATTTTGTAACTAGGGTGAGAGTTTGCATGCCTGCTTTGACACCGCTTGTGTGACGTAACGTCGGTCACGTGCTAAAAACAGGTCACGTGTCATTCTAACGAGAAAAATCACATATTACTGATTTACTGCAACAGAAACGCGTTGTCGATATGAAATGCAAGTCACAAGTTTTTAAGCTGTATATAATGGATAATTCGTTTGGCATCTGTGGGTATAAAGAAAAATACACCAATTGTTGTGTGAAATTGAGATGTCAAACGGAGTTGCGTTTGGTTATTATCATATATTCGAGTGAAACCCTCCCCCATACATCTCCTCACACCAACCCCCTTCCCTATTTTCTTGCTTTATAGACGCTCATTTGTTATTTCAACAGTTGTCAAATAGAATGTATAAGCTGCGACACGCGGACTGTTTGGAAATAATAACCAACTGTGAAAAGTGTGTGCAATTGTAGATAATGCATATATATATATATATATATATATATATATATATATATATATATATATATATAAACATACATTATGTAATAGAGCATCACATATTGGTGAATCCACGTGAATTTGTAGGAGGCTTTGTCAGAGTATACAACATCATCCAAACGGAACCAAATGTTTTCTCAAATTGAAATGTTATATATTTGTCTTCAAACATATTCATATTCAAGGAAGAAAATATAATCGGGTACTAAAATGACAACAAATACAAATGACACACTGAGACAAGATGCGATTACAAAAACGACTATATTTTTTGAAATCGTGAAGTTGTTCGAGCTGATGTCATTGTCTTTCAACGAACACGAGAGTTAATTTCACAATTAATCAGCCGGTTAATTGCCCGCTTCTTTGGTTGAGTCTTGGATAGCAGCTGTCAAGGAATAGGCGACAGCGCTCCAGAGCTGTGCAATCAATATGTTAGAAACAGAATATGTGAAGAAATAACCTTATTGGTTCCTGATATATTATAAAATGGGATAGCAATCAGTATAAAAAAAATAGAATAATATAGATAAATGGATTGAAAATATGACATATTGATACATGAAAAGGGAACTTATCGAATAGAAAAAATGTGAGAACAAAATAGGATTGAATAAAATAATAAGGAGATTTAGTGTATACAAAATTAAGGAGTGATTTAGTGAAACGGTAATTATACGAATGATTTCTCAAAATTCTTACGGAGTCTGTAAGTGATGACATTCCGATTCGATATTTTAAAAAATTACTTATAAAGAAACGTTTACAAAAGTCACTGAAAAAATTACGAATTGTTCCCCTGGCTCCCACAAAAAGTCCGATACCTTTTTTTTCATTTACATTATACATCTTGAGGAAGTAAGGAATAGTTGGTTCATGCATCTTTTTTTTTCACTGAGGTTTTTTTCACCCCACTTTCTCATATAGGCCTATTGCACTACGCATTCATCTTATACAGTTGCCAGTATAGAGAACCAGAAATTATATGTCAAGAGAAATCAAACATTGCACTTAATAACCTTTCGATAGATAAAAACAGAAAGGCAAATATACGTTTTCATTTAATGTTCACTCACATTTTAATCATTCTTCTCTCTACAATGGAGTCTTCTTCATATATATTGAGCTCTGACGACGCACTATAATGATAACTAAGATCTATTGGCGTCGAATGGATGATCAATGATATTATGGGATGATGATTTCAAGGTTTCTTGGGTAATGGGAAGGATACTGGGAGGGAAGCGGTTGTGGCCTATATTGCAGGAACCATTCCGGCATTAGCCTGGACTTCAGAGAGAAACCACGAAAAACCCCTGTAAAGATGGACGGTGACGGGGATCGAACTGGGTCCGATATTCCCCTTCACTTCCCGGATCACATGAAGCGAGTGAGTTAACCACTCAGCTATACACACATGGTGTTGAAGTTAATTGGTTTTAAATAATGAAAATGGGGTGGGAAGATCGCCCCTGTGGTGTCCCGTCCTAACGAGCCCATCTTCAGCCTCAATTGGGTAACAAAGATTCTGTATCAAGTTTCGATGTTATTTAAAAAAAAAAAAAAACATTATAGGAATTAGCAAGCAAGAGTCGCGTATTCACATGGCCATGATCCAAGGTCAAGTATACGATACCCGGTTGTTCATGAGATGGGCGTAGCGAAGATGGCATAAGTACGTCATACGTGGCATAAAGGTGAGATAAAGTAGAAACATTGTGAGTCCCATACCGACAATGTTAAATGTGCACTCTTTTAGTACCTATTTCTCAAAAACTATGGAAGTTGCATGCACAAAATTTTCACAGTGGTTACATAAAACCTTTGTTCACATGCACTAGATTTTTTTTCAGAAAAAATGCTTGTATTTTTATTTATTTCTGAAAATATTACAAAACTACCACATTTTCAGACAAACGACAATTTTTAATTCCGATGTTATTCCACATAGAATGAAGAAAAATACACAGGAATATGACATAGGCCTACTTATATTCACATGAGGTGGGTATTTGAAGTGATCATCATCGGAAGTTTCAGAGATTCAGGTATCCGGGTTCAAAAGAATAATATTTCTGAATAACTGTATTTGAAAAAATATCAGCTCAAAAGCTAATAGTATCGTAATATGAGAAGAGGGGCTTCAAAGTGTTGAATGTGGAAAATAATATAATTAAAACTACTCCGGATAATTTGGTGATTTCTGCAGAACCCAATTGACAAAACATCACACTATCAGCCTGGAAAAGAAAATCGGGTAAAATAGCTTTCAATTTCCCCTTGAAGAACTTTTCTTGACAGTGATTTTTTTCAGACCAGATCAGATTGACATTGTATTGAGCGAAATCAGTTTGGCCCTTTGCCCGGGAAATGATATTTGTGAGTCGGAATCATATATACATATAGATCGCATTGGGTTGAATTCCAATTCTCTCACTTTCATTCAACTGGAGGGAAATTCTCGCAAAACGCGTTCACTATTCTGATAATACCTATTTTGTCAGAGGCATTTCTTTCAGTCGTTTTAGAAAAAATTGAATGATTGAAACTTAGTGGAAAAATCAAAATATTCAGTGGAATATATGTGTTGGAGCTGATGAACAAATGGAGATATATAACGGAGCCAGAATAATTTCCGAATGAAAATGTGATAATCGAATGTGTATATAGCTGTCAAATACATTTCCATATCAATCTCTCGCTCATCTCACCAAAAGCATCCATATTCTGCTTGTTTCTATCAATTTTCGAGTCATTTTTCTTCATCTTTTTCAACCCTAATATAAAACTGAACTGTACACCCCATCCAAGTATTCTATACCTTCACCATACGTATCCCACATGACCGCAAAGTGTCCATCTCAATAATATCACGGTTGTTTGCACTAAACATCATCCCTTTTGCAACCACCGCTCCCATTATGTGGTACAATGCCGCCATTGCACCTTTACATGAATACATTAGTCTCCTTGATCGCTTCCCTGGTTAAATATCAAAGAGGCGGTGGAATTATTATGGCTACAAAGAAATCTACACTCATAATCCGGCAAGGTATATGATGAACAAGAAATACCGACCAAGTATTATTGCGTGCCACTAACAAAAGAATAATATTATTTCAGCTTTACTTCATAGTTGCAGTTTCTCATATTATCATTATTATTATGCGCTGACTGTTGAAGATCCGAACAATTGTTCAACTACAGCTGATCCAATGGACAAAAGAATGCTATGTGCCGATACCTGATATA
>OZ023330.1:38445500-38473000 GCA_964007535.1 Brachyptera risi | reverse complement strand
TCAACTAATTTTGAATTTTCGTCTGACCTGTGGAGCGTGAAAAAAAGAGGTCTTTTTTTCGGGTATGTTGAAACTGAGTCTTCGCTTCGCTCATCCAATTATGCTCTGATTGTTGATATCATTAAGGATCGATTAGTTTCACAAAAATATGCTCTAATACGAATTCCAAGTTCTGTATACATATCGTGTGACACGATTTTTGGGGACATTTTCCCTCAAGAACGCGTTTCATCCAAATCAGCAAATTTCACTTGGAACGAATGTTCTGATTTGTACAGACCAATACCCAGATTACAAAACCATAACGTGAAGCACGTTCTCAGGTGGTTTGCCACCAAATTTAATATATAGTAAGTGCCCATTTTTAGAAGATTGCGTCATGAAAGAAAAAATGTCCCTTCATGCAATACCATGTATGAATATATGAATATATATATATATATATATATATATATATATAAATATATATATATAAATATATATATAAATATATATATATATATATATATATATATATATATAAATATATATATATATATATATATATATATATATATATATATATATATATATATATATATATATTCGGAATCTTGAGTAGTTTTCCATATACAATCAGTTTTTTCATCATCTATGTATTTCATGAGGTGACCCCACGACGATTTTGGGTCTTATTTGGGCTCCCCGAGTGAAAAAAGCCCCCTCATGATGGTCCTTAAATCGCACGTATCGTGTCTTTATTCATTGTTCCGTCAAAATTTCAAGAATCAAAACTCATTTGTTCGAGTTGTTCTTCCGCAACATTCATGCACATCTCATGGCAGCCGACTGGAGAGAAAACTTCCTTGATGTTTTCCAATATCCAAAGAGGATGGAAATATTGATTAATTTGTATTTCATATTGGATTTTAACGACGCTCTATACTGATGGCTACGATCTATTGGCGTCGGTGGATGATGAATGAGATGATAGAATGATGAGATGAAAGGTTATTTTATTAGGTGTTTTGGATGGTGGAAAGGAGTCGGTCGTGGTCTATTGTTAAGGAACCATTCCAGTATCAACCTGAACGACAGAGGGAGACCACGAAAAACCCCTGTCTGGATGGTCGACTACGGCGGAAATCGATCCCCGGTCTCCCGAATGACGGCTCAGTGTGTTACCTCTCGGCCACGCGTCTCGATATTGATCAAGATGTCTGAGGCCCGGATTCACCAACTTTTAACTGGAGTTTAAACCCGGTTCAAATTCCTAATCCAGGTTTATATTTAGGAAGTCATTTCATGAAGCCTAAACTGGGATTAGATTTGACATGAACTGACCATATACTATTTTAATACGAGTTCTTAAACCCAGTTTATCATTAAACCAAGTTCCACAAAGCCAAGTTTGAACTGAAGTTGTTGAAACCCGCCCTGAGACATTCAAGTCCAATATGGCCCGCTTTTTCAAAACAGGCTGAAACCCGTTTTTCTCTCGCCAATCCCGTGTGATGGTGTAATGGATGACCCGTGATCTTGTTGGATGAAAGATTCCAAGTTCGCCAACATCGAGAAATGGAATGGGACGTATTTCGGAGACGTCATCAGTCATCATGTGATATAACAAATGCTTTCCCCCGGCTCTCAATTTCGCGTACTCACGTCTCTCGTTGCCTCTTTCTCTTTTCATCAACTGGAGGAAGCGAGAAAAAAACAAGTTATTTTTCTCTCGAATCTATCTTCCTCTTTCTGATTTATTATTCTTGCAAGTCAGTCATGATAAATCACCAGAAGACCTCAACACTATGGTTAATGATGATCTGTGTTCGAAGAAGATGGTGGATGACGAGAGCAAGAGGCGGAGAGAAAGAGAGAAAGAGAGAGAAAGAGAAGGAAGAGATTTGAGGGAAGAGAGAGAGAGAGAGAGAGAGAGAGAGAGAGAGAGAGAGAGAGAGAGAGAGAGAAAGAGAGAAAAGAGAGAAAAGAGAGAAGAGGAGAGAGAGAATTTGTTGTGTTCTGGCGTAGTTCCACATGAGCCGGGAAATTGTTTCAAGCATATGAATGTTTTCTTATGAAAATCGTTTACAATAATAATTGTCGATGATTTGAAGTTTGGTCCTCATCAATTGAAAAAAACACTTCGAAACATTAGAATCTATATAACATGTATTCAATTTCAACTTCATCTCTCAACTCACCCCTTCAATTCATCTCATATACCAATTGAATAAGTAACATGAATGCAAATAAATTGAATATGGGAAAATTATAAGAACTGATGATGAACAATAACATAATAATCATTATTATTACTTCAATGTCGAATGTAGCATTCATTTATTGAGTTGAGTATGACATACATAGATAACTTTATGGAGAAAAGGCCGCCCTCGGTAGCTCTGTCAGCTGGAACTGAAGTCAGCGTTGGGCGTGGGTTCGAGACCCGAATAAGGCATAGGTTTTTGTGAACGTACTCATCATCACTTTTAATTTCATAATCACCTGCTTATTCGTAACCCCGTTTAAGCTAGCTGTTGGTGGGGTTGTTTAGCGAACGAATCGCCATCATCATCACAAGGGAAAAGAGGACGGTAATAGTAGTTCCCTGAATGTTGAGAATATCTTGATGAAACATTATTTGATCCGATCCTATTCACAACCGTGGTTTAATTGTTCGTAGAGAATCACAAAACAGAAGTGGAAAATAATTCACTTTCTGGGATGTTGGACTCGTGTCATACAAAATATAAATGAAGTTATAAAGATCAGTTGGATACAATAATAATTTTCCAAGTTAGATGAAATAATAATTATAGTAAAATGAAATAACACAGTGATGCTTTTTTTATAGAAATTAATATATATTTGCCCGATTCCAGCAAGTCAGTTCGGGGAGTGTCAAACATCATCATCTAGGGTCTCTTGAATGATGCCGTCAGCCAATCCTATCGCATCTTCATCTTCATCCTCTTTCTCTTCATACTCTCCTTCACTTTCTTCTTCCATTTCTAATGATAATCATCATCCTTTCCGTTCTTCCCACAATCTTCCCTCTTCCACATCTTCCCATATACCTCCTCTTCTCCTCATACTTTTTAATTTTTTTTCACCTCTTTAATGTCACAAATTAGTTTACATAATACGATGTGATACAATTCCTACTCTCGTCCACTAAGCCATACCTGGCTTATAAAAATGAGCCCTGTGGTTTGAATGGATGAAAACAAAAACATTTACATACATTGTGACTGACAATGCTGATAATGAATTTATGTCATTGACATTATTCAATTGAATGGGTTGAATGATGATGAACATGAAAATTAGAATGGAGATGAGCGTATATATATATATATATATATATATATATATATATATATATATATATATATATATTTATATATATGAATATATGTGTATATATATATATATATATATATATATATATATATATATATATATATATATATATATATATTTATATATATGAATATATGTGTATACATATATATATATATATATATATATATATATATATATATATATATATATATATATATATATATATATATATATATATATATATATATATCCTTATCAATTAATTTGGACTCTGCCTTTGCCTTAAAGGTTGCCATAGGACACAGAATAACAATGAAATAACATATCAGAATATTAGAATTGGAGAAAATATCAGAAATATACAACACACTAACTATACAAGAAATGTGAAATCAAATGAAATAACATATTATAATATTAGAATTACAGAAAATATCAGAAATATTCAACACATTGACTATAAAATCATGTTAAATTGAAATAATATACCGATTATAGACGTGTTACCTGCGACTAGTGTCCGTATAAATGATTTCTCGAAATCAATATTGAGCCTTTCAATGCGAGTAAACAAATCGAATCTATAAAATCACTATATACGTAAATGAAACTTTTTACAAAAATCTACGGAGAATTTGGTGATGAATGATGCAAATAAGGAAGAATGAGAGAATAATGTGTGTTCATCGTGTAGAGCCTACATAAGGCCCTTCATTCCTATAACACATGCTGAGTTAATAAATAACGAAGTAGTGTACCACGAGAACTGTATTAGACCCTAACTGTTGGACGTGTACGTGGTACTTGTCAATGAAATAAAATTAAAAATAAAACAGACTAAAAATATTAACAATCTTTCCAGAGCACTTCAGCTCTCGTCCTCAGGTTGTTGAATAATGAAAAACGGCAGGCTAGTCACCGGCCAAGTAACCTCGGGAAACGCCCCCCAAAACAACGTGGGAACAACCTAGTTTCTCACGTGGCACGGGTGAGTAAACCAATCGACCGAAAAACCAACATCAACCAATGACTAGCTAGCCTAAAGACAGGGATTTAATGTAAATGACGCATAAAACAAAATAAATTAAACATTGTGATGACGTACAAGTATATTTTTCACGACAGGTTGTAAAATAGTGCGCCAAGCCTCAGCAAAGCTCAGACTACTTTGACTTAAATTATTAGAGGCGCAGGCAATGAAAATAGACTCCACGTATTTCCTTTTCATCAAGTTGCTCTCTTTATATATCCCCTTCGCTAAATGCCATTGGAAATGGTGACATTTCTCCCATGCATGTTCAGCGACCAAAGATCTTCCGATATCCATTTGTTTCACTTTGTTGCGGTGTTCCTCCATTCTGACAGAGATTGGCCTGCCTGTTTCACCGATATAAAATTGGTCACATTGGCAAGGGAGGAGATATACGGAGTTTTTAGAATCCTGTTCTTCGTCTAATGGCTTGGTTTTGCAGAGGAGGGTTCTGAGGGTATTGGATGATTTAAAAACAGTTCTAATATTTGCACTGGATAAAATACGTTTCAGCTTTTCTGAAAAGTTTGGGACATATTCCAATGTAATGGTAGCTATAGGTTTCCCCTGGGTGTTGCTACCATCCAGATTTACATTGGAAGAAGAAACAGAGAAGGTGGAGGTTTGTTTCTTTCCAAAGCTAGAAAATATGGTGTTTAGTATAGAACTGGGGTAACCATTCCTCAAGAAGGCCTGGTGCAAAGACTTGCGTTCCTTAACAAACTCTTCGGTATTCGATGACACTTCCTTAGCTCTAGCCAGAAGACAAGTAACTATACCCTTCTTTACATAGAGCGGGTGGTTCGATTCAAAGCCCAGATATTGGTTAGTGTGAGTGGGTTTCCGGTAAACCGACGTTTTGAGACCCTGGCCGCACCTCTCAACTCGAACGTCAAGGAAAGGGAGACAGCCATCGTTCTCTTTCTCCACCGTGAACTGCACGTCTTTGTGATAAGAGTTAAGATCCGTCAGTAGATCTTCCAAAATGGAATCCCCGTAGTCCGGTATCACAGCAAACACATCGTCAACGTAGCGCTTCCAAATAGTGGGCCTATGGTTGGACCTGTTAAGAACTGTTTCTTCAAGCTCAGCCATGAAAATATTGGCTAAAAGTGGAGAAAGGCAACTTCCCATCGCCAGACCTTCGGTCTGCATATAGAAATTCTCGCCAAACCGGAAATAGCTCGAGCCAACGCAGATAGACAAGAGCTCCATTATAGCCTCAATGGAAAGAGGTGTTCTGTCAACAAGGAAAAGGTCATCCTCCAACTTCTTCCTGATTATGATCAGAGTGTCATTGACCGGGACGCTAGGAAAGAGGTTGACCACATCAAAACTTACTAACCTATCCGACGGTTTTATGACAATGTCTTTCAGAACCCCCACAAACTCAGTGGAGTTTAAAACAGATGAACGGCAGTCAAGGCCCAAAGGTTTTAAGAGATCTAGCAAGAAACTAGACAGCTTGGCACAGGGGGAGTCTCTGCCACTCACAATCGGACGAAGTGGCCACTCAACCTTATGTATTTTAGGCACGCCATAGATATGAGGAGGTTTCGAGTGATGTGGAGTAAGCCAAGACCTCGTTCTACTTTGAAAAGCCGACTCGTGTTTCTTCAAAGTTCTGTAGACCTTAGATTCGATGGCCGTCGTAGGGTTCTTGTCTAGCAGTTTGTATTGCGAAGAAGACAGAATGATATTCATCTTCTCCTCGTATTCAGCTCTGTTGACCACCACGCTAGCTTTACCCTTGTCCGCTGGTAAAATAGTTATGGTCTTGTCCCTCCTAAGTTCCTTGATAGCCACCATGTCATTCTTGGAGAGGTTCTGCTTGATGCGAGGAGGTACTATCACCGCATTCTTAATCTTATGCCTTAAATCTTCCTTTAATGAGGGAGGTAGGCGGAAGATACCGGTCTCCACTGAGGCGATTACGTCGAGAACATCAATAACTTTAGGAGTAACAGCAAACCCCAAGCCTTTAGCCAGAACATCTTGCTCAGCGTTGTTGAGAATGCGACTCGAAAGATTGACCACCGTTTGATTGGAGTCAAAACAGAGGTCTTGATGGATCGAAAACGGTGGTCAATCTTTCGAGTCGCATTCTCAACAACGCTGAGCAAGATGTTCTGGCTAAAGGCTTGGGGTTTGCTGTTACTCCTAAAGTTATTGATGTTCTCGACGTAATCGCCTCAGTGGAGACCGGTATCTTCCGCCTACCTCCCTCATTAAAGGAAGATTTAAGGCATAAGATTAAGAATGCGGTGATAGTACCTCCTCGCATCAAGCAGAACCTCTCCAAGAATGACATGGTGGCTATCAAGGAACTTAGGAGGGACAAGACCATAACTATTTTACCAGCGGACAAGGGTAAAGCTAGCGTGGTGGTCAACAGAGCTGAATACGAGGAGAAGATGAATATCATTCTGTCTTCTTCGCAATACAAACTGCTAGACAAGAACCCTACGACGGCCATCGAATCTAAGGTCTACAGAACTTTGAAGAAACACGAGTCGGCTTTTCAAAGTAGAACGAGGTCTTGGCTTACTCCACATCACTCGAAACCTCCTCATATCTATGGCGTGCCTAAAATACATAAGGTTGAGTGGCCACTTCGTCCGATTGTGAGTGGCAGAGACTCCCCCTGTGCCAAGCTGTCTAGTTTCTTGCTAGATCTCTTAAAACCTTTGGGCCTTGACTGCCGTTCATCTGTTTTAAACTCCACTGAGTTTGTGGGGGTTCTGAAAGACATTGTCATAAAACCGTCGGATAGGTTAGTAAGTTTTGATGTGGTCAACCTCTTTCCTAGCTTCCCGGTCAATGACACTCTGATCATAATCAGGAAGAAGTTGGAGGATGACCTTTTCCTTGTTGACAGAACACCTCTTTCCATTGAGGCTATAATGGAGCTCTTGTCTATCTGCGTTGGCTCGAGCTATTTCCGGTTTGGCGAGAATTTCTATATGCAGACCGAAGGTCTGGCGATGGGAAGTTGCCTTTCTCCACTTTTAGCCAATATTTTCATGGCTGAGCTTGAAGAAACAGTTCTTAACAGGTCCAACCATAGGCCCACTATTTGGAAGCGCTACGTTGACGATGTGTTTGCTGTGATACCGGACTACGGGGATTCCATTTTGGAAGATCTACTGACGGATCTTAACTCTTATCACAAAGACGTGCAGTTCACGGTGGAGAAAGAGAACGATAGCTGTCTCCCTTTCCTTGACGTTCGAGTTGAGAGGTGCGGCCAGGGTCTCAAAACGTCGGTTTACCGGAAACCCACTCACACTAACCAATATCTGGGCTTTGAATCGAACCACCCGCTCTATGTAAAGAAGGGTATAGTTACTTGTCTTCTGGCTAGAGCTAAGGAAGTGTCATCGAATACCGAAGAGTTTGTTAAGGAACGCAAGTCTTTGCACCAGGCCTTCTTGAGGAATGGTTACCCCAGTTCTATACTAAACACCATATTTTCTAGCTTTGGAAAGAAACAAACCTCCACCTTCTCTGTTTCTTCTTCCAATGTAAATCTGGATGGTAGCAACACCCAGGGGAAACCTATAGCTACCATTACATTGGAATATGTCCCAAACTTTTCAGAAAAGCTGAAACGTATTTTATCCAGTGCAAATATTAGAACTGTTTTTAAATCATCCAATACCCTCAGAACCCTCCTCTGCAAAACCAAGCCATTAGACGAAGAACAGGATTCTAAAAACTCCGTATATCTCCTCCCTTGCCAATGTGACCAATTTTATATCGGTGAAACAGGCAGGCCAATCTCTGTCAGAATGGAGGAACACCGCAACAAAGTGAAACAAATGGATATCGGAAGATCTTTGGTCGCTGAACATGCATGGGAGAAATGTCACCATTTCCAATGGCATTTAGCGAAGGGGATATATAAAGAGAGCAACTTGATGAAAAGGAAATACGTGGAGTCTATTTTCATTGCCTGCGCCTCTAATAATTTAAGTCAAAGTAGTCTGAGCTTTGCTGAGGCTTGGCGCACTATTTTACAACCTGTCGTGAAAAATATACTTGTACGTCATCACAATGTTTAATTTATTTTGTTTTATGCGTCATTTACATTAAATCCCTGTCTTTAGGCTAGCTAGTCATTGGTTGATGTTGGTTTTTCGGTCGATTGGTTTACTCACCCGTGCCACGTGAGAAACTAGGTTGTTCCCACGTTGTTTTGGGGGGCGTTTCCCGAGGTTACTTGGCCGGTGACTAGCCTGCCGTTTTTCATTATTCAACAACCTGAGGACGAGAGCTGAAGTGCTCTGGAAATATTGTTAATATTTTTAGTCTGTTTTATTTTTAATTTTATTTCATTGACAAGTACCACGTACACGTCCAACAGTCAGGGTCTAATACATGCTGAGTTATTCCATTATTTGTAAAATATCTGCCACCTGTGATGATTCAAAAATTGTAACGCACAAAATGAACTTGAATTTTCGATCATCATTTCTCAGTAAGTGTCTCAATTGTATGCCCTTGCTCGTCATCCAACACGCGAGTGAACACGCACTAAATACGCACGCTATACGTCACTCTCGTTTTCTCATCAATATGACGAAATCAGTATGCATTACAAACTTCATAATATTATCCAGTAACTGTTGTTTGAAATGCTAATTTTTCTCGTCTTCTGTTCGAATATGCAAACTTCTACCCCCCCCCTCCACTCCCCCATCCTTTCTACCGATCCTCTCCTGCTTCATGCAACCCCTTCCTGTAGGAGGTTTTAATAATATACATAAGCTTGTTGGAAGAAAGGCATCAGCACGCTTGCCAATCATTTCATATGGGAAGAGTAAGATGAAAAATATACCAGGAAAACGCTATATACGCGTTTTTAGACAAGCGGAAAGTAATAGTATGTCGACTTCTTTGCCAAACTTGGTACCAATTTAGCACATTTCATGTTTTTTCTTCGAAATGGCTGACCCGATGAAGCTGAGAACTTCCAGAAATGTGTATCAAGATGTAGTTTAACTTCACGCGAAATTTCATTCTTTTTGAAAATAAAAATATTTTCTTTCTTTTCCGCCATGTTATTCTAATGGGTATTTTTGAAATTTCTGAAATTCATAAAAATATGATACCTCAAAAGTATACAGATTTAAGTTAGATGAGGCACCATGATGGAAAAAGTTTGAAGTTGATAGCTGTAGCCGTTTGACCTGTGGAGAACCGACATGAAAAAAAAACATAAAAACGAACACCAATTTTTTACAGTATGCCAAATTGAATCCTCGCTGAAGCTCGTCTAATTATCAACAAACAATGCATGAGAATCATTATTTTCACTGATGACTTCGGGATTGTTCGGCAATTTATGATCGCGGAACTAAAATTACAGTCTGATTTATATTGAATAAGAATAAACTTGAATCACCAATTGGTGAAGAACATCAAGATCCTGGAAGACCTTCCATTACGATTTGAAACAGTTCTATGAGAGATGAAAACAAAAACTTTTTTGTTTGTTTATAACATCGCAACTTTATACTACTACGATATTTGATAATGATACTGTACGAAACCTTCATCTCAGCATCCCATTTTATCATTGATCATTCATCCGACGCCAATAGATCTTGGTCATCATTATAGTGCGTCGTTGACTCCCAATCTGGAAGAAAAAAGGAAAAAAATACAAAAAATGTTCCAATTATGCAGTACCAACATATTGAACATGATTAGTTGAACGATATACTTATTTCACAACCCCCGGTGTGCGTTTGGTTATAAAAAAGGAGTTGAAATTTGAATACATATATTCAGTGTATTCACACAATTTATGAAACATTTTATAGCAATAACGGAGACAAAAAGACTCCTCGTAGATTTCAAGTGTACTGAACTTTGCGGAGAGACCCTCCGGCGGGTCGTGGAGAATGGGAAGGGGGTAGTTGGACGCACAAAAGGAAGTAAGTCCTCGAATGTCTAAATGAACGACGTAGAAGTTTTTGCGTGTAGAGATTATATTCTATTGCTGAATCGGAAAAAAACTAAGGAACAATACTAGTCTATTTATAATGAGGATTCACTCTCAGTTAGAATTGGAGATATAATATGGTATATAATATTGGGTGAAATAATAATTACGGGTTTCATATCGATATCACTTTGGATGACTACTATCTCGATTGAGTATGTGGTCTGTAGTGATTCCTGGCTTGCAGGAGAGTCTGTTGTTGTCAAGGAGGTTAGATCTAACCTCCTTGGTTGTTGTGTTGTGTTGACATGGTATAAGTGAATGCACATCTTTTGAATGGTCAAAAACGTTTTTCATTAGATGAGCGTAGCGAAGTCTCCATTCCACTCTTATAGGGTTTTGTCTGTGTTTTTTTGTAAGCACTGCACAGGTCGCAGGGTTTGAATGATCGACATGAAATTTTCCTGTGCACGCAAAACTTATCCAACTCAGAACTGTGAAGTTTTTGAAATAAATCGATTGAACCGATTTTGAGAAATTCAATCTCAAAGTTTCTAAAAACCTCGTGAGATTTGGCTGGATGGAAAATGTTGGAAATTAAAATCTCTCCAAATGAGATGAAATTTCCTCCGAATGTGTATACACAGGTTTGACACATTATCACCATTTTGTATGCAATTTTAATCAGCCGTTTTGAGGAAAAAATTAAAATAACTGGTTTTATTCATCAAATATATCATGAAAGTAATGACAGAATCAGGTTGCCGAGATTCAATGCTTTCTAGATTCAATATTTGCTCAACAATGAAGTATTTGTATATGCGTCAAGGTGTGTAGATTATCAGAGCCGATAATATAGCAAGGGTAGAACTACTTCAACGACTTATTCACCTTATCAGATATAAAGGTGTGTAGAATACCAGATTCGATGAAGTAGCAAGGGTAGAACTACTTCAACGACTTTTATATTTATTCGGATATCTCGCTCATTTCACAACGCATATTTGGCGTTTGACTTGTAAAGAATATATAGTCTTCAAATTTGCTATTCTGATCACAGTATTCCAGTGAGCACACCAAACTTAATATATCTCTCAACTTTTCCACCTAATTTCAGTAATAATCAAATTCGAAGATGACATGGGATATCCATGATGATTCTGACGTATATAAAATCGAGAATGCTCAATTATATAATGAACATTATATTTTTTCCTGCAATATTTCCGCACGTATATATACATATATACTGATCCATGTATGTATGTATGTAATTGATTTGAAATTCTGTTCGCAAGTGTTGATTTATCAACGCACTATATATTTCTGATTTCACTTTCAGTTGTGATAATTTCCATTCAAACGTTGTTTATCTAACCATATTGATGATCAACCTACCGGCACATGTGGCTAAGTGGTTAACGTACTTGCTGCTTGTGACCCGGGAGGCAGTGAGTATATCAGACTCGGTTCGATCCCCGCTACCGTCCATCTGTACAGGGGTTTTACGTGGTATCCCTCTGTAGTCTAGGCTGATGCCGGTGTAACGGATCCCTTTTTTTACTCCAGAGTGAACTTGGTGCTGGCACATTATTACTCTCTGATACAAATATGCCGAGTACAAAATATATACCATGACACCGGGATGGTTTCCACAATATAGGCCTCGACCGCTTCCTTCCCATTACCAATAAAACCTTCATCTCATTATCCCATCAACTCATTGATCATTCATCTGACGCCAAAAGATCTTGGTCATTATTACAGTGCGTCGTTGAAAAAAAAAAAAAAACATATGAGAATATCAATTTCAGAACCATATTAATCCATATTATAATAACGGAATAGGTGAATAGGTGAATATATACATATTTCTTACCAGATCATAAAATGCATATCTGACTACGTTGACTTTCTATAACTTACGTCTGCTGACATGGTTATCTTTATATCCCTCGGGACGCCGCACAGTTGGGGGTAGTTGTGGGGTGAGGAGGAGTACATCGTCGACGGGATGAGTGAAAGAGGGATAGGAGGGGGAAAAGGAAGCAAACGAGGAATAAAACGACGTCGTACCAAAGACATGCAAAACAGATTCAGTCGAATGGTACAGTTCGGAAAGATGCTGCGTGATGGTTTAATATGATCTTGTATAGTCGCTCTAACTAGACACAATAATGTTTATATTCAATTTAAATTGGTTTGTTCGATTGTTTTGTTCATTCATTCAAAGATTTTAATGCTGAAATTATCCGAAATATATTAAATCAATATTCGAGAAGTTGTATGATTTTTCAGGAAAATTGTGGTGATAGTGAAAATATGAGAGAATTCTCTTTTAGTTTTACACAAAGCTGACTGTATTATAGTATTCACTGACGGCCATCATAGAAATCGCTCAACCGGAAGAAAATTTTAGGATGTAGGAAATAAAATGTAAAAAAGTTCATTTTTGTGTTTCGCGTGTATTTTTCGAATGTGGTTAGTATATATATATATATATATATATATATATATATATATATATATATATATATATATATATATATATATATATATATATATTCATATATATGTATGTGGAAAGAGAGAAATGAAAGAGAGATAAAGAGAGAGACAGTAACAACCACAACCTCCCCAAACCACATCCTCTCCAGCAAACACATTTATTACGAAAATAAAACATTCTGGCATCTCGACATGGCTTTTCAGATAATTTATATGTTATTGCTTTCTGTGTGTTGGGAATTTTTGCATAGTATAGGATGTTTGGGTTGTAAAACTCGCTTGACAAAAGTTGGGAACCTATAATGTTGTTTTCTGATGAGTATATAGAGCATCAGAATCATACATATATTTGATTATTTTCTTTTACTCGACATAAATTGAAGAGAGTAGCTCCAGGATTGGAACACGGGCAATATTCATTCTGATGAATGAGTTGTACTTGTTCTGAACTCGATGAAAAATCTAATTTTGTATACGATGAAAGTGTGAATTAAAAGTTTTGAGATATCATATATATCAAAACATTTCAAAAAATGTATTCAAAATGTGATGGTTGACTTACTGAAGTGGTTGAATATCAAACATTCGATTCCGAAAAGTTGCGATTCTTTTAAATATGACCGATTTCTAGATGATATATTAAACAAGGGTGAGCGAGCTCACCCTTGGACGCCCTCATATAGAAAATTGAACCTTAAATTGATTGTTTCTATTGACAGAAAACCTTAAATGGATTCTTCTGTAAAAATGAATTCCTAAATTGATTGTTTCTTTTGACAGAAATCTTAAATACATTGCTTCTATTTACAAAAAATCGTTACAAGATTTCTTCTATTGACATAGAATCCTGAATTAACTTTTCTCATCAACAGAGTAGAGTAGGCCCACCTTTGATATTTTACTTATAGGCGTAATAATCTAATACTTTTATTAAATGCTTATTTTTCTATGTTATACTTAACGACCCCACTATTAGCTAGGTTATGGAGGGTACAAATGAGCGGGAGATGAAAAACAGTGAGCTGATGATAGATGAAAGAACATTTAAAAATAAAACACACTTTACACAGGATTTGAACATGCGGCCTTGGAACCAGAAGCAGATGCGCTACCTCTAGAGTCTAGACCAAGGAGGACGGTTAAAATGCTTCTGTTGGCAGAAAGCCTTCAATATATATATATATATATATATATATATATATATATATATATATATATATATATATATATATATATATATATATATATTACTTCTAGAGAAATAAAACCTTGTATTACAACCTTGCATTGTGTACAGAAACCTAAAAAAAAATGCGAAAGCAATATTTGTATGTATAGTGTATTTGTATGTATAGTTTGTATGTATCTATAGTGTACCACAAATGGTGTTGATAGTCAACATGCATATTATTTTCAAAGCATGAACAAATGGCCTAAAGTCCATTCATATAAGCGTGTTAGGGCCGATGCACAATATGCCGACAAATCCTCCAGACACCTTTCTGCTGGATAACTCTATCGGCCACTTTTGTGCGCGTTTTACAAGTGACCGATTTCCGACAACCTTACAAAACCAATAACATTTAGAAGTTGGTATTGAATTTTGACTGCTTTTTGCCATAATCGAACTCATCGAACGCTCGAGTTATGAGCTACCTTCGTTCAGCTTTGTCTTTGAGAGGTCTTCAAAACCGTGTGATGACAGATGACACTTTCGACATTGGGATTGTATTTTTCAATTTTGAGGTAAGAAATGAATTTACGTTCTGTTTAGTCGTATTTTTTGACAATTGCAATCAGGCAAGCATAAGTCGAGAGATTGAATTTGATGATTTTTCACAGTTGATTTAATGTTTAGAGGTTATAGGCCTAGGCCCAGACTTGGGCCCATACCCTTGTAGGTTGTGATTTCCTCGAAAGAGGGTTAAATGAATAATCACTACTACTACTACTACCATTCCAACTAAATGCTTATAGGCTACCTGAGACAATGAATAACTAGACTCGGACCTAGTAAATATATGACCTAGGCACAACCTATATTTTCACAGCCAGAAGTACCTCATTTGGAGTTACATACATGTAGGCCTAGACCATAAATATTGTATAAACATAGGGGCTAGGCCTAGTTCTCGATTCATCTTGCCCGAGACCATTGATTATGTAAGGTTACAAATTCAATGCCGAGACCTAGCCTACTTGACCAAACAAAACTGTGGTGTAAGAGAGGAATCGTGAATTGTGTAGTGTCGACCTTGAGCTCATTACTTAATCTCTGTCAGATTAAATATTAAAATATTCATCAATATTCATTGTATCTACATATACGGATGGAAGCTTGGATTCGTTTGAACGCTTTGCCGCGAACAGCACGGAAGAGCATGAGTTGGGAGGGCGATTGAGGTTGCGTTGATCATTTCTTCATGGAATGACAAACTCCCGTGGATGACATCCGAGACAACTTGCCACAGACGTATGAGTAGAGACAAAGGTTTGTAAGCCTACTCTTGACATTGAAATCTTTTTTTCATTTTTTTATTCGTGTTCTCACAAAGATTTCAGTACAATTTCGTAGACCCGCAAAGTCACAAAAAGTTGACTTGTCTGCAGGTCTACTGACATTTTATACATAAGAAAAACAAATTACAGATAAGTATATCAAGTCTGAACACTTACGCACGTACATTTTGATAATAATGATGAAAATATCAATTTTAATAAAAAAATAATCATACGGCCTAGTGACAAGAATCCACATTTTGAGATTATGGACTATTTTCAGTTATTTGGAATATACACTGTAAAATGAAATAGTTTTATTTCTCATGAAATATAAGATAATTTGATAATATCCATTTTTTTAATTCTATTTTTACTGTGGATATTAATAACCACTATTAATATTAATATTACACTAAATATAACAGGAATTCATGTAGTAACGTTATCAATACCGGTAGGCGATTCTCTCAACTGCAGTAGACCTTACTACTGGCATGGCTCATAAATGATATACCAGTAAAAGTCAACAATATGCTAGCAACGGTCTACTATAAGGTACCGTAAAACTATACCGGCTTAAGAATACGGACTGTAGAATATTCTTGTAGCACTAAATTCACTGACACGCCCCCTATTTATTTATTTCATTTTGATTCTGTTGAACAACCCCACCAACAGCTACGAGGGTACAAATAGCCACACACAATAATTTCAATGCTTATTTTTATTTTATTACACATCAAATCACACTTCATAGGCCTACAAAATTCTCAAAAGTATTTGAGCATCCAGTGAGAATATGTTGAACAGGGGAGCAAATTAAATAACATGTAGAAACCGGTCTTTTGAGGAATAAAAAAATCATCAATATTATCAATATTCAATATTATCTAGTTTTCTCATACTGTCGAATATTCACAATATTCTATCAAGTCTCATCAGAGAAGAGGAAGAAATTGATCATAGTCCAATAGTAGGCCTGAGGAGTCATGGAATTACGTAATTCCTACGTCCGAGCGTAAAAGAAAGACCTTGGATAGAATGGTCGATTGTGTGTATTCAAGTTGACAATTCGTTTGTGTTTGAATAAATATTTACCTCAACTACCGGTTGATAGATTTGAAAATAATGGGCCGAATATTATCACATTTTATTCAATTTAATCGAGGTCCAGTTGAATGTGATATTAGTTCAATTCAATTTCAGTAGGCCTACTGAAATACCATTTCAATTCCAGTTTTGAATAGTTTATAACATTGTTTGTGTTTTTTAGGAGATTCTGTGTATGCAAATGAACCTTGACTGCTGCTACCAATCCTAAACGTAGTTCCCGGCGCTCCAGAAGAGCATCACACCACAGTGCACTGCCGTACATTTTTTCTTCAATAATTTATAGGCTTAAAATTATATCATTCATTATTTGTGAAGGGAAAAAATATCAATCAGTTGGTTATTCAATGCGTGTAAATGAATCTTCATTTGAATACCTTATATCTAGGCCTATATTTTTTCCATGAATGTGTTTTGGTATGTTATTATTTCAGGTATTTGGCCGCTCTTGCTTCAGCAATCAGAAAAAGCAAAAGGGTAAAGGAAGTCATTTTGATAGGGAGATAGCTGTATTAAGGACCCGTAGTGTTAGGAAGGATGAAGTTAGGGATAGGGAAATGAGGGACATAGGAGGAATTGAACCGAGGCCCAGTGATGGGATTATGAAGGGGGGAAAAGCTAAGGCTAGGGCAGGACCTAGGTCAGAGAAGGTCAAGGTGGGTAAGGAGGGGTTGAGAGGGGTGGTCTTGCTAGGAGACTCACTAGTTCGAGGGGTAGGAGTGCAGGTGGGAGGGAAGCTGGATGTTACAGTTTTACCGGGAATAGGTGTAGCCGGGATGAAGAAGGTGCTAGAGCAGGTTAGGGAGGAGGATGCTGCAGGGAAGGGGGTGATCATTCACGTAGGGACGAATGACATCAGTGGTAGGGAGGGGTGGGGAAAGGTGAAGTTAGTGCAGGAGATGGAGGGGTTAGTGAATGTAGCTATTGGGAGGTTTGGGGTAGGTAGGGTGGTTGTTAGTGGGATTTTGTATCGTAAGGATATGAAGAAGGGGGTGGTAGACGGAATGAATAGTTTTCTAGGGCGTATGTGTGAAAGAATGGGTGTGTGTTTTTTGGATGCCAATTGTTGGCTGCAAGGTGAAGGCCTATGTGGAGATGGGCTTCATCTGTCGGATGAGGGAAAGTGTGTGTTTGGTGAGTTGTTAGGGAGGGTAGGTGGTAGGCTGGTAGCACAGGCCTGACTAGTGAGGGATGAGGTAGGTAAGGGAAAAACGGCTGAAGTAGATGGGTGTAAAATGGGTGGGGGGCAAAAAATGTTGAAGGAATGTAACGGCCCAGAAATTAGTCTAATGGTAGTAAATTGTAGAAGCTTGGCAAATAAGGTGGATGAATTCAGGATGCTGTTAGAACTGTATCAGCCAGAAGTGGTGGTGGCAGTGGAGACATGGCTAGGAGAGGGGTTTACAGAAGATGAATTAACTGTAGATGGTTACACTCTGCACAGGAGAGATAGGGATAGGCACGGAGGGGGTGTAATGGTAGCAGTTAAAAGAGGAATCCAAGGGACGTTGCTCTGGAAAGAAGAGGAGGTAGAGATGATGGGTATGAGGATAATGGTAGGCAGGCAGTCTCTTGAAGTAATCGCGGCATATAGGCCTCCGGGGGGGGATTTAGGATTGCTTCATCGTTTGGAGGATAGGCTTAGTGCTAGGGATAATGTAGAGAGCTTAATTATAGCGGGAGATTTAAACATGCCTAATGTACGGTGGGAGGTAGGAGGTACAGAACATGGGAGGGGAGTAGTGTAAAATATTGTTACGGGTATATTAAATGAAGGTTTTCATCAGGTTGTGGAGGAGGGAATTAGGAGTAAAAGGCTAGGGGGAACTAATATTCTAGACGTAGTGTTAGTAAGGCCAATAGAGTTGTGGGCGAGGACGGTGGTAGTTGAAGGCATCAGTGATCATCGAATACCCATAGTCAGTTTAGCATTAGCTCCGGTTCAAACTAAAAACGTTGGGAAGAAAGTTTGGGGTTACAAAAGGGTGCAGGCAAGGGAGGTTCGAAAAGCTTTTGAGGATAGGTTTGAGAAGTGGTGCGAGATAGACATGGATGATATTGAAGGGCTGTGGTTCAATTTTCAGAAAATATATGAAGAGGTTAGGGATAAGTTGGTTCCCTATAAGCAGAGATGGGCAAAATACTCAATAAAAATGTATTTGAAATACAAAATACAGATACTGAACTACAGAGTATTTGAAATACAAAATCCCAGATACATTGAAATTGAGTATTTGAAATACAAAATACAAATGTATTTTCAAAATACTTTTCAAAATACAAAATACATTTTGTGTGTGCTAAAATTCAAGAAATGCGACTAGCTTGGCTAACTATTTGCTTCAGTAGAACTATTTCTTTTTTTTTTTTGAGCTGACAAATCTGAGGAGTAAGACATTCATCAAGAAAAGATATGGACGTACAAAAGTGACTGTTTATTTTTCATATATTTCTCTAAAAATTGCACACCTATATCAAGATATGCTTCTGCCATCTTGTGGACATGATCAAATTGTTACGTCATTTGGCATTTCCTCCCAAACATAAGCCATTGGCTCATGTGGGTTTGCGAGAAAGAATATTTTTGTTTATTGCTAGCCATATTATGCAGGCGTATTTATCATTATGATTAATAAGATGCACCCCAAAAAATAGATTGTTCATTATTAACTGTATGCACGCCCGGTTTGGTTCAGTCAGTTAAGAAATTGCCTTAGAAATTGTGAAGTCAAGTCGGGCGTGGATTCGAATCCTGCAGAAGGCATAGGTTTTTCAAACGTCCATCATTCATCACTTCATCTATCATCCGCTCATTCGTACCCTGAAGAGCTCTGGTCAGCGATAGGGCGAATATGCTGTATAGCCTTGGCTGTTGATCGAATAGGCGGAGTTATTGTTAGGCACTCGAAACTAGGTACCCGACAAAGTACCCGACCATATAGGCCCAGCTAGTTTTTGCATCTCGTTTGGTTGAAAAAAATAACCAAATCCATTACCGGTACCCAAAAGTTGATCACCTTTTAATCTTCTATATAGATCACTTTTGATCCCTTTTGTTTTATAAAAATGAACCTACCACACCACACCACATGTCATAACCATACTTCCGCTCGTTTGATCCAGAGCCAAGGCTAAACAGCATAGATTGCAGAGGAATCATTAACATAAATCGCGTGTCTCCAGATCAACATCTCGGGAGTAAATGCAATGCTCTGCCGATAATTGACACTTTGATGCGAATGCATTGTTTTATCAATTACTTGAACTTTTCAATGTATTTTGACAGAAAAATGTATTTTGAAAAATACAAGATACTCAAATATTGAGTATTTGAAATACAAAATACAGATACATTCAGGACAGGTATTTGAAATACAAAATACAAATACAAATGTATTTCAAATTCGTATTTGAAAATACATGTATTTCGATACTGCCCATCTCTGCCTATAAGGTGCTACAGGCAAATGCAGATCCAGCTTACTATAATAGTACGGTTGGGAGGCTTAAGAGGAGGGGTAGAAAGATGAGTAGGAAGTGGAGGGCGTCAGGGGAGGGAGAGGAGGTGGTCCAGGAACTAAGGCGGGAATTAAACAGGGCTAAGAGGGAGGCAAAAGAAAGATTCATGGGGGGTATGTTCGATGAACGTGATGTGCAAGGTAGCTGGAATAGAATGTATAGGTTTGTTTCTAGTCAGAAAGGTAGTGGCAGGGAGTTGCCAACTTTAGTTGATCAGGTAGGGAATGAGTGGAAAACGGACATAGAGAAGGCAGCAGCTTCAAATAGATTCTATGGGGAAGTGTTCAATGCGAATGGAATTATGGGGGAGGAGGAAGCAATAGAGGGGGATGGGGAGGAGGTTCTGCTTACAGAGAGAGAAGTGTGGAATGTATTAAGGAAACTTGAAAGTGGGAAGTCGCCAGGCATAGATGGGGTGCAAAGCGATCTACTGAAATTAGCGGGTAGGGGAGTTGTGGGTTATTTGCTAAGGTTGTTTCAAGCTTCACTCACAGCAGGTAGAGTACCGCAAGTTTGGAAAAAAGCGGAGGTGGTTCCAATTTCAAAGGGAGGGCAAAGGGGTAGGGTAGACAACTACAGGGGAATTAGTTTAACATCGCATGTGTGTAAGATAATGGAAAGGGTGGTTATAAAGAGAGTAGTGGAGAAGGTAGATGAAAGAAGGAGTATTTCAGAAGTGCAGCATGGGTTTAGGAAGGGTTATTCATGTGAGACGCAGTTGTTAGGTTTTGCAGAAGAGTTGGCTGGGGTAGTTGATAGGGGGGGACGTGTTGATGCAGTGTTTTTAGATTTCGAGAAGGCTTTTGATAAGGTAGATCACAATATATTATTAGGGAAGTTAAAAATGTCCGTTGGGAATGCTGGGTTGGTTAATTGGATTGGAAACTTTCTTCAGGATAGAGTGCAAAGAGTTCGGGTGGGTTCAGAGGTTTCAAGTGAGACTAAGGTTACGTCAGGAGTTCCACAGGGTAGTGTGTTGGGTCCCTTATTGTTTGATTTATATATAGATGATCTGACTAGTGTTGTTGATTCGAAAATAAGGTTATTTGCAGATGATTGTGTGTTATATAGGGAAATCATTACAGAGGAGGATGTAGTAGCTCTTCAGGTAGATTTAGCGGCAATTAATCGTTGGGTTCAGTCAAACAAGATGGGGTTGAATACAGGAAAGTGCAAGTTAGTCACATTCGGTAAGAGAAACATAAGGACAGATGTAGTGTATGAGGTAGGAGGGAAGACGCTGGAGTTGGTGGAAAACTACAAGTATTTGGGGGTGGTATTTGATAGGCGTCTAGGGTGGGGGAGTCAGATTGAGAGAATAGTAAAAAAGAGTAAAAATGCACTAAACTTTGTAATGAGGCAACTTAGGGGGGCAGGTATGGAGATTAAGGAAAAAGCATATTTCTCGTTAGTGCGTCCCATGGTAGAATATGCTAGTTCAGTTTGGGATCCTTATAGATTAGGTGAGGTAAGGGATGTGGAAAGGGTTCAAAGGATTGCTGTGAGAAGGGTTACAGGTAGGGTTAGGAGGTGGAAATGGGATGAGAATGAAAGGGGGGAGAGGGTAAGAATGTTGGAGAGTCCAACTGAGATGATGAGAGACCTGGGGAGGCAGAAATTGGAAATACGGAGGAAGGAGGATCGTTTATGTAATTTCTCCAGGGTGATGGAGGGAGAGAGGTGGTGGGGGGAGCTGCATGAGTTGATAAAAAGAAATAAGTCAGGGTATGGAGGTAGGCGGGGTCATGATAGAGCGGTAGTAATAAAGGGGGCTACATTAGATGTCGGTAAATTCTCTTTCTTAAATAGGACAGGTAGGGACTGGAATGGGCTTAGTAGAAATGTTTTTGAAGGGGATGAAATCAGGTTAAAGTTATTCCGTCAGAGGGTTAAGGAGATGGTGGGATAGGGGTACTTAGGGAACTTGCCACCGCGCATTTATGTGCATTTGCAAGAGTTAAATAATGATAATAATAATAATAATAATAATAATAATAATAATAATAATAATAATAATAATAACAAGAGTTTCATCCATTTTTAATGAGGCCCCTGCTTTCGTATTGAGAGAGCAATTCAACATTTTGAATTGAAGTCATTTTTGCCTCCTCCATATTCTGACATTTTCCCGTTGCACGGTTGAATGCATCGTCATCTGTCCGTTTTCTCTTCTTCGGCGTCGAAACAACAGATTATGAATAGAATATGTGAAAAGTAGATTATTAAATTGGATTAGGCGTATATATTTTTTTTATCAACATCGAAACTTGATGCAAAATTATTGTTTCCCAATTGAAGGTAGGATTGTTTGATCGGGGCACCACAAGGGCGATCTCACCACCCCATACATGGATTATACATTATAGGCATACACGGATTATATCAAAACATGAACTGTCGTTTGATTTCATATTTGAAAAAAAAGCAACTACAACTAGGTAATGTCTCGAGTGTAAATAATAACTAAACGGTAAAGTAATGTCAAAACACTTCACGATTTCATGTTATAGTAATTATTATACATTCACACGTAGTAACAAACAGTGAGAACAGTCGAGTGAAAATGGAATGTCAACTTTACATGCGAGGCAAAAATATAGATCGGTAAAGGAAATTCGCTTGTAATATTTTATTTACAATTTTACATACACATTGTCAATTCACAAAGACGGTGAATACATGTGAATACAAAAGATGTGGTAAAGTTCAAATTGAAGATTGTTCAAAGTATGATAAATGCAGATTGTTAACAAAGGAACTTATGATTGTGATATTACAACCCTTCGATCTGTCATTATCTCTTCACATATTCACTCTTCATGTGTTGCGGGAGGCGAGGGGAATTTAGGACCAGGTTCGATCCCTGCCGCCTTCCACCTTTACAGGGGTTTTCATGATTTCCCTCTGTAGTCCAGGCTAATGCTGGGATGGTTCCCACAATATAGGTCACGACTGCTTCCTTCCCACTATCCTTCTCATTACTCAAGAAACCTTCATCTCATTAATCATCCATCCGACGCCAATAGATCTTGGCTATCATTACAGTTTGCCGTTAAAACCCAATACTGTATAGAAAACTTGAGACACTATCTTGTAAATTTTAAATACATTTTTTAAATGTATCTTGTATCTGAAATAGGCCTACTCAAAATTCAAGTATCTGTATGTAGTTTTCAGATACTTGAAGTTGACCGGGTTTCCAGTTCCGATTCTGTTTTGTCGTCCAACACGATATCGGTACGATTTTTGTCATGCCTATTTCCACTTGGCTGTGTCGTAACGTTTTCGTGACGTCGTAGTCATAGCCGTCATTACCTCGACTCACGGCTTCTTTGAATGTGAGAAATTGAGCTGTCAGAATACAATATATATTTTTTAAATAACATCGAAACTTGATACAAAATCATTGTTCCCCAATTAAAGCCAACGATGAAAGGTAGGATCGTTTGGACGGGGCACCACAAGGGCGATCTTATTACCCCAAGAATACAAATTGACACACTTTTCTCAGGTCGCGCCGTTGTAATTATACAAACACGGAGATTGTCCTGTACCATCTGAATAAATAATTCTACTTCAAATGGCATAGCAATTCTGGATACAAAATCTAAGACCGTGATTCTAAAAGTGTGGTGATGTTTGAAATTGCAGTTAGGATATGTGGATCGATATTTTTGTGAATCGATTCTTTTTTTGCTTTTTTTGGTGGCAATATAAATCCAAACAACCGGAGCCAGATGGATTGCAATCGCAGTGTAACTTACGGTGATCGTAATTTCGGACGACAAAAGTTGGAAGTTGAGTCAATAATCACGGGACCGAAACGATGTCGTAAACCGGCATGTTTTTAGGTGAATACTGGCTTGTGATTGTCCGTTGGGAAAATTGTGTCGGACAACAAGAAAAAATTGGTAGGCCTACTGGAAACCCTGCTTCAGAGTATTTTTCCCATGTCTGATTACACTGTAATCTTCGAGTTCAATAAATATTTTGACTTTATTCTCAAGGCCATCGAAAAATGAGAAAAACTACTTCTGTCAAATGAATATGATAATTTCAATTAACTAATGCAGACCCATCAAACTTGGTTGATTAGGAACTCATCAAAAATTAATTCAACATATTTGGTCCGATTTATTTTAATAGTCCGCTTTAATTCTGTAATCACACCAACGTTTGGAAAAAGTTTTGATTGGTTACACACTCTCTTATATGTATACCACATTCCCACGTACAAAAGAGAACATAAAAACGAAGCCCGATTTTGTTCGTCAAGTGAAATGAAGTCTTGGCTCCATGGAATAAAAAAATCGACAACAATAATCTGTTGGTGGGGCATTTAACAAGCAATAATCAATCAATCAGTATGGTTGAATGTATCATTTCATTTTGTCATGACTCACTTGCAACTCATTGTCACTAAAAACTAGGAATACTTAACATGATAAACTATGTGTTTGTTGCATGTAAGAAGAGCGATCTACACACAAAAATGTATTTTTCTCATCATGTGACAACTGATTGTGAAAGTTTGGTAGCGTATTTGCAATTACTGCCTCAATATGCATGAGAGTGACATCGCCCATCCAATAATTGAATTCGGAAATGCCTAGACTGAAATCTTTAATTTTTCATAAGACTTTGTCGTACTCTACAACAATCAGGGTAGTAGTAGTATAGTAGATATTCATTCTATGCTATTTTTTTTACATAGGCCTACATACATGGTTACAAAAAATGACATAAGATTGGAGAATAAAACAAAGTGTTCACAATCAAAAAGTAAAGAAAGCAGTAATATTTAAATTATTAAATCACTCGATAGTGTGATTAAATTACTATGTAGGCCTATGTTGAATGTCTCATGTATGTGTTATTCATCAGTATTTTCTGATGGGCCACTTTTGTGATTCTCCTTTGTAGCCTAATCAGAGAATAAGTGATTGATTGCAATAAAACAATCCAATACATGTACAATAATTGTACCAGTCAATTTATATATTTATCAAATCTCAAACAAATAAAACCATCAACGAAATAACAGCGAGGCCTATACATTAGCGACACGCCTACTACCCTCCCCGCACCATACGTCCCCGGCATGCAAAAACTCAACTCGGAGAGCAAGCAAGCTTCCTGCCGTCTTTCAAGGAACCATCCCAGTATTGACCTGAATGACAGAGGATAACCAGAAAAAACTCTATCAGGATGGTCCACCATAGGCCTGTACATGTAGGGTACCGTACCACCCTTGGGTTGCATAACTGATACACCGAAAATATGGTGAATTGACAAAAACGTAGGCCTACACTGAAAATCCAATAGGCCTACACCGTAAGCATTATTTCAGATGATGACTGAATAGGGAGGCTACGATATTGCATTTGAATAGTGTGAGACTATCCTCTTCTCCCCACAATAATATACTAGCCATCATGCATGAAAATATTTTTCTTGCGGTGTACGAGATTTTCGGTTCAAGTTACAACTTGACTCTAACATCAGATCCCAGTCTGTGTATGACAGTTCAGTGTACTAGCAACTAATAACCTCAGCAACGTACCTGCTTCAACTCTGGCAACGTATGCCTCATTTTCAATAGGGAAGGATATGAACTGGAGGGAGTGTTGAACCAATGCGTTGCTAATGTCACACAAAACTCGCGAGCAACTGGCTTGACTTATGCCTGTTACATCGCCCATAACGAGCTGGAACGTTCCAGACGCGTAGAATCGCAATGCAGTAAGAACTTGCGTCGGTCTGGTCAAATGGCCTTCCAAAATGCTGCACAGTTCCAAGACGATATGTCTTGGAAACCTGTACCGTTTAATCAGATGGTCATCCGACACATTTAATGAATCCAGCCTATCTTTGAATACTCTGCCAGGTCTAACAATGATAGCCCCTCCTGATTAGGCCTCGGCCTCATCCAGAATTAGGAAAAGCCTAGCATTGAACATTGTAATATAATTAGTAGGAAATAGGCCTAGGCCTATTATAACTGTATATATAATTGGTGTTAGTGTTTTAGTGGTTATATTAGTAATCATAAGTTACATTTCAGCTAGGTAGGCATATAGGCCTAGTAATAGTGGTACACTCTTTGACAGGTTAGGCTAGAGTAGACAGACAAGGTGAGTGGTCAGAGGTGACACTGACAGTTGCACACGCTAGGCCTAGGCCTAGTCGAGATCAAGCAAAAGGTTGAGGTTAGATGTACAACCGGATTTATAAAATACGTAAATCAAATTGCGCGGTATTTAAAAATATCCTTACCGTGTTTTGGTGGGTAGAATTTACATTTTCTGTCAAATTCAGCCATAAAATCATTGTAAATTGATATTCAAAGTCAAGAGGTGATCACTTACTAGGGCCTAGGCCTACCAGTCAATTTTTAAGGTACTTCTCTCTGGACAATAGATGAAAGAACAGCTATTAGGATCTCAGACACTTGCTAGGGATTGGTGGGACGATCAAATATTTCTTCATGAGTTTGGATTAAGACAAAATATGGTATTATCTCGAAAGAAGTTCGTAACTTTGAGCCAAATCAAAGTTATGACCTTGTGTGAATTCGGGCCCAGAAGATAATATGAACACATCCGTTGTTTATAAAATGTTACCATGGTTTTCAGAGGGCCAAACCAAAGAGGTTAGTATTTTAACCTCCTTGACCAAAAATGGGGTATACTCAATTTTTTTCGGTTCTTATTCAATTATAAAATATTGAGGCTACGTGGACAAAAGTTATTATCGTGACGCGGTAGATTATAACCAATTACAACTTGAAAGCGCTTAAATTTCTAATTTACGTGGAAAACCAGCGATTCTATTAACGCGCAAAATATGGTATAAAAGTCCACGCCATTCCAAGGTCGATAGAGTTTTTTTCTTTATTCCGTTGATTTGAAAATATACAGGCTATGTGGACAAGTTTCATTACTACGTAGTCGAAGATTGTAAAAAAATACATAATCCAAGCTCGATAATTTTCAATTTACGTAGAAATTCAGCGATTCTACGCGACGAATAGATTTTTTCGGTCCCTTTTGAATCAAACGTATAAGTGTGTTTCCACAGTGTGGTGAACACGCTAAAAAGAGGTTTCTTGTCAGATTTTCAAAATTCTTTATCATCGAAATATTTGGAACATGACGAATGTAATATGTCAGGTTGATTTTATTCTCATTCGAGAAGAAGGATGTGAATCTATTTTTCTCACCTCACTGTTCAATAGGTTGTCCATTCATAATTGTTGTTACCGGTTTCTGGATGATATATTTAAAAAAACTTTCTTGTTAGATTTTCGAAATTCTTCACCCTATGAATATTTCAGCATGGTGAATGTTATATGTTGAGTTTTTTTCTATTCAGAAAGAATGGATGTGACTCTTATCTTTCTCACCTCGATGTTGATTGGTTGTCTATTTTTAATCGTTTTTAGAAATTCACGACGAGAGGAATTCAGTTCGGAGTTGTGTCAATTCTTATCTATCGAACTGAAAAATGTCATAATTCTTCTTCATATATATATATATATATATATATATATATATA
>OZ023330.1:38425500-38438000 GCA_964007535.1 Brachyptera risi | reverse complement strand
AATCAGATACAGATTTTAATAATTTGTATTCAGTAAAACTTCTTGAACAGTTTCTCAAACAGTTTTGAAAGCATTGAAGTATTCGATGATGATTTGATACGCAGTTTATGATACCTCCACTCCATGACGGTCCAGGACCCGGCGCCTCCACTTTATAAACAACCTTCATTGGTCCCTGGCTCGTACAAAGTTAACAGGATAATAATTATATAAAAAACAATTTTTGATATTCATATATAAAGAGATGAAATATAGTTAAATGAGTGGAAAAAGTGGGAAATTGAAAATTGAAATAAGTGATAATAAAATCATGCTTGAAAAATTGAACCAATAATACAAATGGAGAATATAACTGAGGGAAATTATTGGAAGTGGAAATATTCAAGGTTCTTAGAGAAAATACAAATATTAAAAAAAAGAATGATTACAAAAATAATTGAAATTGTAGAGATGATTTCTTAGAATACTATTTGAACACCTTAAAGCTGAAATTACAATATCATTAACAAGTTCTTTCTTCAGCTTGAACCTTGAAGCAAAACACACGAATTTTGATATCTTCCACTTTGAAATTAGTCTCTTCGGCAATGATCACTTCTTTCCATCAACAGTAGATGTAAAGTTTATCCGGGTACAAAATAAAAAAAATTAGCGATGGGCCTGAAATGTTACAGTTAACCTGGATTCACAATGCGAACTAATGATTAGTGATTAATGATTAACTAAAGTTGGCAGATACGGAATCAGTGTTGACGTTCACATTGTGTTTAGTGACTGACCTTTAAAGTTAGCTAACTTTCAATTCAGTATTAATCATTAGTTTCAATCATTAGTTCGACCAATCAGAAGTCGTGAATAGGAAGTCAATGCAAAAGGAAGCTATCCCGCTCGATGAGCCGCTCGTTTACAGCCTTCTAACATGTGGATTTTAATTTGAATACCGTCATCTTAAGACAGCTACGACTCACTAAAATTAATTCTTATTCCAAGCCTATGAGAATGCTCAGTTTCTTAAGTTTAGTATTTAGTATAAGTCACTAATCATTAGTTCGCATTGTGAATCCAGCTTTATGCCTATCACGGATATGGAGGCATCCGCTAGCGCTCATCTGATTAATTCTGATCATACAATATACTCTCCCACATAATGAGTATTTGCTCAGTTCTCAAGAGTAGCGATCCGATTCGATGATTGAAAACATTCATACATCTTTCTTATAATTGATTTTTATTGAAAAAAATACTTCACTTCTCAATTATTCCAACTCTGAACAGCTTTTACACTTTAAACGTCCGTATAATTATATACACATAATCCTAACGATTCTCGTTTTCTTCGTCTATAATTGATGCTGTAATTGGAAGTATTGTATGGGTAAGTTTCACCAGGCTTCACCGTATCCCTCCTCCCCCATTTCAAAGTCATTGTGGCTGTCAACCCCCTTTCCCCCTCCCCCCCTCCCAACTCTCTCTCTCTCTCTGTCCCACCCCACCCCACCCGAACTCAGTCTAGTACCCGATAAAGCTGATCAGTCGACTGAGAATAATTTGCAAATTAGATTTTAATTGCGTTTTCTCCCGATGGTTCATTTCCGTTGGCTCGCCAAGCCCGCCAACTTTGCGACGTTCCGCACGTGTTTCGTGCCCGAGAGAAAGGTAATGGCTAAATTATGTGTGAGAAATACCCAGTTTTATGAAAATTAGGAATCAGTATGCGGAAGCTGAATAATGCAGAATCACAATCATTTTTTTTTTAGAGTAACAGTGTCAGATGATGATGAAGTCTTCTCCATATTATACTGATGAAATAATGATGGAAGAATATACCGCACCATGGAATAATATAGATGGAAATATTTTTTGTTCATTCATTTGAATAGTTTGTACAATATTGTATAGTGTTTCACGCTCCTAAAATAACCACAAAGCCAGAAACAAGCTTGTCTGTGGGTGTACACAAATTATAAAGTACATGTACAGTACATGTGAGACATACAAATTATTTCAAATGAAGTAAAATATTAGAAAAAGTATCATAAATGGTAATAAGAACTGTTTTAATAATAATAATAATGATAATAATGGTGCATTGCCTTTCTTGGTTGATCACATAGATGATATGAAACAACATTGTCAGTGATATAGTGAGTAATTACAATAATGAATAGCTAATAACTCTCATTATACACATTGAAAATAATCAAGAATAGAGAACAGAGAACAAAGATTACCATAATAATATACTGTAAGATCCTGATGAATGCAATAATATGATATGATGAAATTAACCGGCACATGTAGCTGAGTGGTTAGCGCACTTGCTACGTGTGACCCGGGAGGTGGAGGAACATATCGGACCCGGTTCGATCCCCGCCACCGTCCATCTTTACAGGGGGTTTTCGTGGTTTCCCTCTGTAGTCTAGGCTAATGCCGGGATGGTTCCCACAATATAGGCCACGACCGCTCCCTTCCCACTATCCTTCCCATCACCCATAAAACCTTCATCTCATCATCCCATCATCTCATTAATCATTCATCCGACGCCAATAGATCTCAGTTATCATTACAGTGCGTCGTTAAACCCCCCCCCCCCCCCAAATAAAAATATGATGAAATTAAATGATGTGATGATGTGGATGATTCTTGATTCGATGGAATGAAATAGAATCCAGATCAATTCAAATATATAGCCTATACAAGTGAATATTCATAGTAAAAAACATTCGATGAATACAATTCATTCAAATGATACATCAAAATAATGATACGGTAATAACAATTCATTGACACAACGATGGAACAATCGAGCATACGGATTATCACTATGATACATCAATATACTACCAAATAATACATTTTTTTATTTATACGTAGGCTTACATTAATACAATACAAATACCACAAAGTATCGTCAGTCATCGTGAAGATAAACAGCCGTCATAAATGAATGATTTCCTCTCTATTTGATCACCTCTGTTTCTGAGTCTGAGCTCAGGAAGGATCAATATGAATGAAATACAATCTCCTGCATCTATCTGCAATCTACAATCTACAATCCACTGTGATCCCATACAGTGGCTCCATTCACATATAAGTTGTGAATGAAATAATTCCATTCAATATCAAATACAATCACGTAAATTTGATCGAATTTTGTGAATAATGAAAGCCGAGACAGTTAGGTTGTATTTGTATACAATGTATTCAATACAGATTAAGTGATCATGTATACGATCTAGTCAAAAGTACGGAAATGTAGCGTCGATGTTTGCAAATTATACAAGTAATTATGATTGGTAAACATGTTCTCATTATCACCAACTTTGTCAATGTCTGCATACTCAGATCCTTCACGATGTTCACTCTGGATTTATTTCAAAAGTTTCAACTTGTTTTCACTTTCTCCGTCTACTTCTTCTTCCTCGAGTATTTTTTTCTTACCTCCACGATGCTCAACTCATTAAACTAGAACCATGCCGTATCTTTGTTTCAAACATGAACTTTCAGTTTCATTTCCCTGCAATTGTATTTCCGATTCACACTAGGCATCGTATTAATCACTATAATCGACTAATGAAACTCAAAACCAATCATCACATTCTTTTCATCTGAAAATCATTCATTTCTGATTATTCATTAGAATATTCTTGTGGTGACTTTTGTATCATGGATAATTCAATATTTGATTGAGAATTGGAAGTGATAATTTCTATCCAAATATTGAATGTTTCATGCATTCTTATTGAATATAATAACATGACATGATGATAATTTTATTTCAAAATTTGTGTTCAAAGAATTACTACCCTTATGACAAAGGTGTTTGTAAAATCATATGGAATTGATATATCTAATACATATGTGGGAAAAAATGAGATGGAAATAACTTATACCATACACTTTACTTCCACAACAATGTAATAAACCAATATTGAGAATAATAGCACGATTGAAAAAGAAATTGATCACAATAATTGATTACAATGAAACAAACACCTCACTCCACGAAACTAGAATTAAATTGAATATTAAATAATTCCATCCAATGATAGACAATGATACATTAACTGTACAATAAACGTCAGATTTCATTCATATTTTTGATCGAATCGAATGCAGTAATCTAAAATGATTGGAAAAAATCACGTGACACATTGTTGGAATATTGTGAACACATTATTGTGGTGAGGAAGCAATCCAGGATAAATTATTGTGACACAAGCAACTATAGTAATCATGAAAAGATTGATATTCTCCATCCTATGAATATTGAGTACTGAAACATTTGGTTGTAAAATCACTGGAAATATTGTGTTATACTTTTGATTATATTGTTACAGTGAATGTGTACATTGAATTTGTTTGTTTTGGTATAAGAGTTTGATTTTAGAATTTCAAATAATTATGTATACCTTTCTTCGAATTGACACGTCCATTTTGATTTGTATCCAACATGTTATGATCCACAGATGAGCCTCTGATTTTGTGGGAATTATTTATAGTGACAATTGTGAACATTGTATACTCTAAATAAAACAAATTGAAAAAGATTTGTTGTGAGTTCACATGATGTTTATATATCTCCGTGTGTACGACAATCGTATGTTTTTATGTATCCTCCTGTATTTTGTTCTATTTCCCGTGTATTTGATTTTGTATCTGAAATTCATGTGAATTGCGTTTTGAACTGGTTGAATGTAAGAATTGCTCTGCTGAATTTTGCCAGTGATAAAGATCTTATAATAATAATAATGATAAAACACTTCATGATATATAATGAAATTGGATGACGTTCCGATGCACATTCTCTCAATTCTTCTCAGAATTAACGAGGATAACTGAAAGGTGGATAGATGTATGTGAAACTTTTGCTAAGGATGCACAGAATGTATCTTGACTTTATATTCAAACCACCGACAGTCATTCAGTCAAGTCAATGCATTGGTTTAGAATTTCATTTTGTGTCATTGCTTTGATGTCGATCTGTGATGCGTATACACCACTCGTCTCTGCTTTTAACAAACTCTCCTTTAACTCTCTCTCTCTCTCTCTCTTTATCTGTCTCTTTCTGTCTCTCTCCCTCTCCCTCTTCCTCTCCCTCTCCCTCTAGCTCTCCCTGTTTCTCTCTTGACATCTTATTTCTGCATATCTCTGTGTCTGGCTCTGTTACTCTATTTCTCCACTCGAACTCTATATCTATGTTCTGGTCCTCTTTCTATCTCACTCATTCTTCTTCTTATATATTATTAAATATATATATATATATAATATATTATAATGTAAATACTAGTCGAACGCAAAATATGAATAGTAAGATGAGCGAGAGGTATGAATAAAGTCGTTGAAGTAGTTCTACCCTTGCTACTTTATCGACTAAGTCATTAAAGTAGTTCTACTCTAGCCACTTCATTGACTCTGATATTCTACACACCTTGACGCATACACAAAATACTTCATTGTTGGTCAACTCATGAATCTAGAAAGCAGTGAATCTAAACAACTCAATTCTGTCACAATTTTTATGATATATTTTAAGCACGGTCCACACGAACGATTACGGTTGCCCCAATCGCCAACTGGCTTGGGCAACTAACCTGAAATTGTTCGTGTGTACATGCCATCAATTCGATCGCTGTTAATTGGAGTTGGGTCGGTGAGAATAGAGAGAGGTTCTAAAAACGGCAACGCCAACGTCCAACTGTCAGTAAACAACCAATGAGCGTGCACGAAATCGTGTGACGTCAAATATGGCGCGACTATGACGCGATTACTCGTCCCTGATTGGCTACTTAGGATACCGCGCGAAATTGACGTTCAACCGAGTTACCGTCGATTGCCGTTCGATTATGATCGACGTGTGAACATACGCAAGTCGACGATCCGATTCGGTCAGCCATGTTAGTTGGCGATTGGGGCAACTGTAATCGTTCGTGTGTACCGTGCTTTATGTATATTATCAGGTTTTTTTCTCTTCAAGACGGCTGATCAGAATTTCTCACAAAATCGTTATAATGTGTAAAATCCATGTGTACACATTTGAAAAAAAATCCATCCCATTTGGAGAGATTCTATTTTTCAACATTTTCCGCCCAGCCAAATCTTATGGGGTTTTTAGAAACTTTGAGATGATATTTCTCAAAATCGGTCTGACCGATTCATCTCAAAAACTATACAGCTGTTTTAAGTTGGATGTGTTTTGGTGTACAAAAAAAGTTGCATGTTGATCAGTCAAACCTTGCGACCTGTGGAGTGCTTACAAAAAAAAAAAAAAAAAAAATACACAGACAAACAACTATAAGAGTGGGATGGAGACTTCGCTACTCTCATCTTCCCAGGCAAACGCGAAATATGCGTTGTAAGATGAGCGAGATATTTGAATAAGATACTAGTCAAACGCGAAATATGCGTTGTAAGATGAGCGAGATATCCGAATTAGGTATGAAAGTCGTTGAAGTAGTTCTACACTCGCTACTTTATCGACTCTTGTATTCTACACACTTTGATATCTTGATAAGCTATGAAAGTCGTTAAAGCAATTCTAATCTTCTTTTCTTTATCAACTCTGGTATTCTTCACACCTTGACGCATATAAAACATACTACATTGTTGGTCAAATCTTGAATCTAGAAAGCATTGAATCTCGACTACATAATTCTGTCACAATTTATATGATATATTTTATGAACATTATCAGTCATTCTATTTTTTTTTTCTTCAAAACGACTGATCAGAATTGCTTATAAAATCGTACTGATGTGTAAAATCCAGGTATACACATTTAGAAAAAATTTCATCCCATTTGGAGAGATTTTTGATGAGCTCATAGCGAAGTCTCCATCCCACTCTTATAGGGCTTTGAGTGTTTTTTTTTTTTGTAAGCACTCCACAGGTCGCAAGGGTTGACTGATCAACATGAAACTTTTTTGTACACGCAAACTCATCCAACTTAGAACTATCAAGTTTTTGGAATGAATCGGTAGAACCGATTTTGAGAAAAATCATCTCAAAGTTTCTAAAAACCTCATAAGATTTGGCTTGGCGGAAAATGTTGAGAAAAAAAATCTCTTCAAAGGGGATGAAATTTTCTCTACATGTGTATACATAGATTTTACACACTATCACGATTTTGTGAGCAATTCTGATCAGTCGTTTTGAAGAACTAAAATAAATTGACTGATAATATTCATAAAATATATCATGAAAATTGTGACAGAATTAAGGTGTCGAGGCTCACTGCTTTCTAGATTCAAGAGTTGACTAACAATGGAGTATTTTTTATATGCGTCAAGGTGTGTAGAATACCAGAGTCAATGAAGTGGCAAGAGTAGAACTACTTTAACGACTTTTATAGCTTATTCTGATATCAAGGTGTGTAGAATACCAGAGTCGATAAAGTAGCAAGGGTAGAACTACTTCAACGACTTTTATACCTTATTGGGATATCTCGCTGATCTTACAACGCATATTCCGCGTTTGACTAGTGTATATAAAGAATACTTCATTGTTGGTCAACTCTTGAATCTAGAAAGCATCGAATCTCGACAACTTAATTCTGTCACAATTTTCATGATAAATTTGATGAATATTATCGGTCATTTTTTTTTTCTTCGGAACGGCTGATTGGAATTGAATACAAAATCATGGAAATGTGTAAAATTTATGTACACACATTTAGAGAGATTTTCATCTCATTTGGAGAGATTTGATTTCACAACATTTTCCGCCCAGCCAAATCTTATGGGGTTTTTAGAAACTTTGAGATGATTCTTCTCAAAATCGATCCGACCGATTCATTCTAAAAACTATACAGTTCTGAGTTGGATGAGTCTGCGTGTACAAAAGAACTTTTATGTTGATCAGTCAACCCTTGCGACCTGTGGAGTGCTTACAAACAAAAAACAGAGAGACAAAAAAAACCGCACAGACAAAGCCCTCTGAGAGTGGGATGGGGACTACTACGCTCATCAATAATATATCATTTATATATATATATATATATATATATATATATATATATATATATATATATATATACATATATTGCATATATCTATATTCATATATATATATATATATATATATATATATATATATATATATATGAACATATATATATATATATATATATATATATATATATATATATATATATATATATATATATATATATATATATATATATATATATATATATACATATCTCAATATAGATATATATATATATATATATATATATATATATATATATATATATATATATATATATATATACATATATATATATATATATATATATATATATATATATATATATATATATCGTTTTCTCTACAAATCTTGGAGAGTGGACCGGAGGCTCCCAATTGTTTCCATAATTCCATTCAAATATTCAACATTCCTATCTTTTCATCACTGATTTCACATATATATATATATATATATATATATATATATATATATATATATATATATATATATATATATATGAATATATATATATATATATATATATTTATATATATATATATATATATATATATATATGAATTATATATATATATATATAATATGTTTATATATATATATATATATATATATATATATATATATATATATATATATATGTATATATATATTTATATATATATATATATAAATATATATATATATATATATATACATATATGATATAAATATATATATAAATATATATAAATATATATATATATATATATATATATATATATAAATATATATATTCATATATGTGTTATATATATATATATATATATATATATATATATATATATATATATATATATATATATATATGAATATATATATATATATATATATATATATTCATAAATATATATATATATATATATATATATTCATATATATATATATATATATATATATATATGTATATATATATATATATATATATATATATATATATATATATATATATATATATATCGTTATCTATATATATATATATATATATATATATATGAATATATATATATATATATATATATATATATATATATATATTTGAATATATAAATATATATATATATATATATATATATATATATATATATATATATATATATTCATATATATATATATAAGTATATATATATATATATATATATATATATATATATATATATATATATATATATATATATATATATATATATCGTTATATATATATATATATATATATATATATATATATATATATATATAAATATATATATATATATATATATATATATATATATATATATATTTAAATATATAAATATATATATATATATATATATATATATATTTATATATATATATATATATATATATATCGTTATATATATATACATATATATATAATATATAAATATATATATATATATATATATATATATATATATATATATATATAAATATATATATATATATATATATATATATATATATATATATATATATATATATATATATATATGTATATATCTATTCATTCATTCATTTATTCTTTCATTCATCCATCTTTTCATTCATTCATCCATCCATTTATTCATTCATTCATTCATTCATTTATTTCCATCCAATTAGGAATTAAAAATCACAAATAATACATGGTTAAAGTAAGGTTGAAATCTAATTCACATGAATAGTCAAATTGGGAAATTGAAAAAAGTCACAGTTAAAATACCGTAGTAACAAGAGTCAGTGTTATATATGAAATCTTTCATTGCATTCAAGATATCTCATAGTATAATTGGAGTTAAATTCCCTCGATTGTTTCCCAATATCATGACATGAACACGTCCACGAAAAATCCACAAATTCTGACACATCAGGGACATTTGTGGTTTCACATGGAGAAGAAAAATAATGGTCATAATCAGAGAATGGTGAAAAATTGACAGTTCATTTGATAATACATTACATAATTTTCATTTCCATTTTTCATTTTCATTTTTTATTATACATTTTTTTTCTAGATACATGGATACATAATTATAATCTAAAAACTTTCAATTATTGAGAAACAGAAGCCACATAAGTCGAAGCTAGTGTGTGGGAAAGGAGGAAAAGTTGATACATTCGAATAAAATATATACCAAGAGGAAACGGTTCCTAATATAATATTGGCACATAGATGTGTATGAGCTGAGTTAATTTTATGTATTCAGAAAGAGAAAAGTTGGATCTGATAGTGTATCATGATTCATGTTATAATTTTTGGATGGTTGAAACCGAATGTTATTGAGGTTTAGTCCAATTAGACCGTTGTGATCTAATAATTATCAGGAACATTAAATCAATGAATGACCAGAAGTAAAATACAGTAGACAAGCTCACATTGAAGAGAATACATTTTATCATTCCCTGATTATCAATAACCAATAGGCCTACATGTACGCCCGAAAACCCACGTAGCACATAATATTGATAAATCTTCTAGATCTTGATTTATCTGTTGTAGCTGTTTTCGACGTCCTGCCACCATGTCGGCACAACCAATCACACGCGACGATAAATGATCGTTGTCTACAGCACTGCCAATCACAGCTGCCAAAGCACTCAGAATATTATATCGTGCTGGATGTGAGTGTGTGCGGTCTCAACACACTGAACTCATTGGCCCGGAAAGAGATTCGAGCACGCGACATGTCAGCGACAAATACTTTACTACTCTCGGTTGAGACCCGTTAATGATTGAACTTGAGGGATATGTTGTCAAATATCCAGAAAGATATGAATATTAGAGGATGCGCGTGGTGAAAACATCCATTCTACATACCTAAGCAAATCGGGTTGGATTTCTATCTTCTTTTCAATTTTGTATACGCGGAAAAAAATCGGGTACAATTTCCAGAGAACTTAATCGTGCTGACAAAATACTGATAACAATAGAAGATTTCAAAGTAGAAATGTTAATTCATTTGATTACGATGGAATATAACCAGAATGTTAATTGGATGGGCGAAGAGAAGACTTTTATCCCACCTTTTGAGAGAAATCACTTACGTTACTATGTATCCATGTTTGAATATATATATATATATAAATATCTATATCGATATATATCTATCTATCTATGTCTATATATATATATATATATATATATATATATATATATATATATATATATATATATATATATATATATGTATATATATATATATATATATATATATATATATATATATATATATATGTATATATATATATATATATATATATATATATATATATATATATATATATATATATATATATATATTATTCAGTACCGTGGCGCGTGGCCGAGTGGTAACACACTGAACCAAAATTCGGGAGACCAGGATTCGATTCCCGCCATGGTCGACCATCCTGACAGGGGCTTTTCGTGGTTTCCCTCTGTCGTTCAGGTTGATACTGGAAATATTCCCTAGCAACAGGCCACGACTGACTCCTTCTAACCATCCCAAACACCTAATGAAATAACATTTCATCTCATCATTCCATCATCTCATTCCATCATCTCATTCCATCATCTTCATTTCATTCGATCATATATATATATATATATATATATATATATATATATATATATATATATATATATATATATATATATATATTTATATATATATATATATATATATATATATATATATATATATATATGTATATGAATATATATATATATATATATATATATATATATATATATATATATATATATATGCATATATATATATATATATATATATATATATATATATATATATATATATATATATATCTATATATATATCTATATATATATATATATATATATATATATATATATATATATATATATATATATATATATATATATATATATATATACATATCTGTATATATATATTTAAATATATATATATATATATATATATATATATATATATATATATATATATATATATATGTATACATATATATAATTATTAATCCAATCTTTATGGATAATTAAGAGTCGCGTTGAGGCTTAAATATTTATTTAATTGCCCGACGGTTTTCAATTGGTGAATTGAGATATCAGACCAGACTAACAGACAGAATTGTTCTCGAAGCAGATGAAACCATGAATGAAGGAAAGGGACCACACTATTTGAGAAGTAGGATCAATCTGATAACCCAGCACAGCATGTGTGATCTAGGACACTCTGATCCATCTAGATTCATAGATGTGCATCAAGCCCATTCTTATTTTTATCATTATTTCTATTTTTATTACACCTTTCGAGACATTCATTGAAGATGTGTTTTTTTCATAAGAATCTGTTTTTTGGTCCATATTATTTATCATTCATATAATTATTTTCATTTTCAGCCCTCGAAAATGACCACTATATTGTACTCGAAACGTCGGGCAATCAAATAAATATTTATTCGTCAACGCGACTTTCAATTATCCATTAAGATTTGATTATTAATTACATAATGAGTCG
>OZ023330.1:38410500-38420500 GCA_964007535.1 Brachyptera risi | reverse complement strand
AATGTTTTGCTTTTCGCTTTTCACTTCAACTACTTTATTACTTTGAATGTTTGAGAAATACGTCCGAATTTGAATTGTTCTTATAATTCACTATTTTAACCCACAGTTAGGCCTTTTTTGAAGGGCTTCGAGGATTTTTGTTGTTGTCATTGTGGTTTTCTTTCTGTATCAGTGTATGTGACCAATGAAAAAATAAAAATAATAATAATGAATGATTGAAATGATGATGTGATGATCGGATGAAGGATCCGTAGGTAATGAGAAAAAAGCGGTCGTGGTCTATATCGTAGGAAACATCCTTGTATTAGCCATATGTTACAGAGGAAAATCAGGCGCAAAACTCCGGTGAAGATGGACGAGGGCGGGAATCGAACCGAGATTCGATTCACCCTCATCTTCCGGGTCACATGACTTGGACATGCATTCTCCCAAATGAGCCACATGGGCCGGTTTGTTTCTTACAAGGGGATTTGATCAACAAAATAATGGATTGTTCAAATTATAGATGGTTCTTTTCATGAATATATTTTTTCTCAATAAAATCGAAACTTGATACAAAATCATTCTCTCCCAATTAAGGCTAAGGATGGAATATGGGATCGTTTGGACGGGGCACCACAAGGGCGATCTTACCACCCCATTCTGATTATTCAAAACTAATGAACGTCAACATTCAAACTTCATGAATGTACCATTTTCGCTCGAGATTTTTTTCAAATAACTATCAGATTGTTTAATAATCGAGCAATGGGTTCCAATTATATCTGTTCCAAATTCCAATTCTTTTTTCATTCATTAACTGATCGATCAATGGACGAATTTTAACGAATAATGGAGATGGATGTGAGTAATACATTATTTATGATCATTTGGTGATTACAACAACTTGTGGATCTTGGTGATTTTATGGCAAGAAATAATATATAACCGATCATATCATTGTATTTGCACTTGTATATTTGACCTTGAATTACGCAGTCCATCTAAATTGTCTCGGAAAAACTTCCATCTCATCATGCCACCATCTCATATATCATTCACCGACGCCAATAGATCGTAGTAATCAGTATAGGGTGTCATTAAATTCAATATGATGATCAATAATGATTGGAAACAAACAGCATTTTTGGTAACCATGGTGATTCATAACAATATTTAACTGCCAGTCAAGCCCATTCTCGTGGTATTTATTTCGGCCCATAAAGTGGAAAAAATTGTTAAGGGCTTGTTATATTTATGTAAATCAGACATAACTAATCCATCATTCATTAAACTATAACACCCTTTAACAATGATGATGTCATGCCGATACCCCTAATAGGAACAACCCCTATTTCCATGATATACCCTTTATCGCCGTGTAGTACAATGCACTTGACGTAATGGTAGCAAACCCTACGTGAACATTTTTGCGAGTGATGATAATGAAGTGACATGCTGTAGTAGTTGATTGATGATTGTTGGGTTTACGCCCTTTGATCACTTGTAATAACTTCCGAAGTATAAATTTTAGTAATTTCAGGTATAATTTCCGATTTGTCATCAGTATTGTTCACGACTCAGTTATCTTTATAGTTTGACTTAATCAACTTCCATTACTCTCTGTAAAAATCATATTATCCATTTTCTTATTCCCTATTCCATCAACACAACTCATTAGTACATTTTTATTGATATTTATTCTCACTTTCATCTTATTTTTACCCCACTGTTGATGTCATCACCCGTTTCTTTTTTTTTTTTTTTAATCACATGAATATAGACTACATCGTATAAATTATTCATTCATAGACACATTCATATAGATTTGTAATTTCATTGGATTTTCTTCGTATTGTTCGTTATTCTGTGTCTTCGAGCAACCTCATTGTGAGCAGAGATTCAATGAAGTTTTTTCAAAAGAAAAATTTGTTCAAAAAAGAATTTTGACTCATTTCTCGGACCATTATTCGGATGGACGATTTTTGTTGAACTCCTTGTCTAGATTCTCAGATATATTGAAGTGAAACACTATATATTCTCCAATACTGGAATAATGGTAATTCCAAAATTTCAGTGTTATTTTAAATTCTCCAAGATTCAAAATGAATTGACAGAGTTATATTCACTCTCACAAACTTAAGATTGTTTATCCATATATATTTTTAATTGTTGCATAATCAGAATAATTTTCAGTAATCCCTAAATTTCATACCTCAAAATGCTGAAACGTATCTTTCCAAATGCACGATACATGGTGATAACAAAAAGTATGAGAAATTTTAAAATTATCAAATTTCCTTGTCAGAAAGCCATGTATAAGAAACACTTTGGGGCGTTGATAATCAGTGCTGTTTACTGTACTAACCCTCTTACAACATGTAAATATCCATTTCATCACCTTTAAGTAGATTTCAAATGATTTAATAGTCAACATAATTTGTCCTCATGATTGAAATACTCATAGACACCTCTCCCTCTTCACTCTCATACGTATACATTATGTCAATCAATGTAATCGTTTCCATTCACATGCATTCTGACCAATCTCCGACGATGTGACTTTTTCTAAACGACGCCTCATAACGACGCCTCAAATGCGACGCCCATCGTTGCGACGCCATCACGTCTGTTTTGGTTTCTCATCTTGAACCCTATGTGTACTGATAAACCAGTGTGATCACTCAAGACGTCACATCGAAACTACCGCCCGTCGATACTTCAACGCGAAACAAGACGGACGATCGTTCCTTCATCCGACTGTAGCCTGGCTTTGTGCCTTTATTAATTCCGTAAGGCTGAGCATCTTGAAAAGCTTCTCGAAGCCAAAGCAGCAGCAGAACCCCCCCCCCCCTCCCCCCTTTCCCTCTCCAACCCCCACCCCCACATCTCATCCCTCACCCAATCACCCCTTATGTATGATCCAACATCTTCCATCTATACCAGCATCGTATACCGGTTACTATATTTCCAAAGACGGGAAAAAATATAATCTCTGGGGTCCTTTTAAAAACTATCGGAGCAGACGAGCAATGCCTTTAGATTTCTTCTTGGAGAGTATAATGGAAGAAAGCTATATAGAAAGTACAGGGTGGTTTGCGATGAATAGACTGAACTCAGATGTGTATAGGGCCTATATGTAGATATTATATTCGTATGGAGGGAAATGCCACGAGCATCGTTATAGATGAGATGCCATCGAGGCATGAGAAATATTTTGTGAATATTTGTGAATGTCAAATATGTTTTGACATTTGTATTTTCACAATTGTTCAAAATGATTCGGTGTGATGATTTGATGAAGTTATTCTAAGAATGAACATGTTGGCCTATACACATAATTATGTATGTGTTCTTATTATATTCAGAATTTTCGCCCATTTTGTTCTTGGTTGGCTAACGATACAGAATGGTGATCACTCAAAACCTTCTTGCAGCTTGAACGATGTAGTTAGTGATGGTTCTCACTATCTTTCCTTGAAAATATTGGTATCATAAGGAAATTACAAGCTCATAAATATAACAGTGATATTTTTGCTCGATATGTTGACGAATTATTGTAACAAAAAAACAAAATTTTGGATCATATTTTTCACCTATATTAATGTATACGCATCTGCTACCTAGACCTGAAGATGGAAGTAATGCTGGGCTTCCATACCTGCGTTATTCGGATTACGAATTGACAAAGCGGTTTTTTAGGTCACCATGATGATAAAACGACCAATCAGTGGCGAGAATTAGGCAATTTCTGATTGTTGAACTCGCCTCAATTCCACCGCCTTGCGAAAGCGAAACGCAAATCGCGTTCATGGAAGGCCAGCATTAGAGAGTAGAGGCCTTATGAAGGAATGGAATGTATAAGTCGTATTGCAGGAGTATCGAAATTGGAAAGAAAACAGCAATTTAGTAACAGCAGAAGTTGGAGTAGAACGCTTATTGTTCAAGATAGAAAGAGACAGACTGAGTTGATACGAACATATGAACATAACCCAAGTCCATCTGACCCATATACCCATACAAATATACCCATAACCCATATAACCAAAGTCGACATGTTTTTCCCGAGCTTATGTATACTTATGCTGGCCTCCCATGAACCCGATTTGCGTTTCGCTGTCGCAAGGCGGTGGAATTGAGGCGAGCTCAACAATCAGAAATCTCGTAACTTTCGTCATTGATTGGTTGTTTATTCATCATGTTGGCTCAAAAGAACGCTTAGCGAATTCGCAATCCGAATAACCCAGGTATGAAAGCCCAGCATTAGACCCACCAATTTTGTTGGAATACGTTTTTGGAAATAAACACAAAATTGACATTTACTCGTCAACTTTCATGAGCATAAATGTACCTATTCTCATCAAAATAATACTAACCTATGTTTTAATTTCATTGAATTCAAATTCCTGGAGCACTGCAGATACAACTGATTATGACCGATGGTAAAATATAGAAGCATGCGCCACTCACAACAATGAATAGATAAAATTGACCAATGTAGATGGGCGTGACTTATACGAAACAGGGGAAATTTTAGATACCTTTGATGCTTATTTTCCTATTTTCCCCTGCTTCACTGTCCACTTGATTGGTTTTTATATTTTGTGACATCACGAGGGCGGACAATCTACAATGGTCAATTGTTAACTGTGAAAGGGTTTCAGTTGTTATAGATTCAGAATAATTGTTAGAGCCAAGGAGAAATGATTTGTGATAAACTGAATGAGTAGAATGAGCTTTTGATAGCAAACTATTGTTCGGTACTATGTTAATTAACTAGTGGAACATTGTTTGTGGATAAAGTTTATTCAATACGTCATCACATCTTAAATATACCCAATAATACGGTATTTCAGGTTTCTTCGGATCATCTGAAACTGCTTGTGCATCACGGTCATATATCGAAACAACTTCCTTTCGGATAATTTCAGGAAAAAATGTTCGTTATGTGAATTCTTTATTATTTAAAAAAATGAGAACTCTGCCTTACAGAGGATTGCCCATTGGACATAGATTGATATATATCAGAATCAAACCAACAGATCAATAAAGAGAGCAAAAAGACAATACAATAGTGTTTGATTAAGAAATTATTAATAATATTGGGCTTTATTCACTATATTATTTATCAATCATCAAATTGTAACTCATTTCGAGCTTATTCCCCATTGAGTAAGGAATTGGACTCTTTTCGAAATCATCATTTCGACAGAGTCATTTGCCCAAGGATCGGGTTTTGCGTTCCCGGCCGAACGTATTTTACTCTTTGAAAACTCGAAACGTTTTCTGGTGTCTTTGTCACCGACGAAAAACAGCTGTGCTTGGATCGAAATGAAAAAAAAACGTCTTACTTCAACACAAGAAAATACCAAGCCAATTCGTTTCCAATCTGATGAATCCCAAAATCTTATAAAACATCCATTTCACATTCTTTATAAATACAAATTTTTTTGAATAAGAAGGTTGTCTTTTTATTATGTCATTGTTGATGGAGTGCTCCACATTGTTAGGTTTATGATGCCATCTGCTGGCGATTTCGTGAACCAGAACATGGTCTGTGTCAATATTGACACAACAAAAGTGAGACACAACGAGAGACTATTCAAAGTGTGTTCGTCGGTATTTTCAAACATACACTTTGTGAAAATGTTTAAATAAACGACAGGCAAACGATATAAGACGGCACTTTGCCTTAAGGACACTCTGTTGTTGTTACAAATGATAGAGCCTATAGGGTATAAGGCTATAGGATGCCTGTGGGCTTTTGTGTGATTGACAATGCTCAATTAATTGTATGAAAATTTGTTCCACGGTGAAAGTCAAATTTCATTTCAGATGAATTATTTCATAAAGTAAGAGTCCATGTGAGTCAATTTAGCGAAACATCAGTTTTTGGTGATAGCTTTTGAACGGTGGGCCTATTAGATATCAACATTCTGATACGCGAGAAACACAGATAATTCAAATGTGATTCGGAGCTTCAAGATGATATTCAAGTCACATATCGCATAACTGTCAAGTGTATACAGCTAAAATGTGTTCATTTCAGCTGTATACGCTTGACAGTTATGTGACATGACTTGAATAGTTATACCTTATATCATCTTGAAGCTATTATAATTATCCGTGTTTCTCGCGTATTCGAATTTTGATATCTCATGCCGTTCAAAAGTTATTCCCAAGAAACCCTCACTAAATGCGGAAGTCGAACCAGAAATCAAATTTTATTTCAGATGTGCTCATATCAAGAGTCCATGAGAGTCGATTAAGCGAAACATTAGTTTTTGGTGATAGCTTTCGAACGGTATGAGATATCGACATTCTAATACGCGAAAAACACAAATAATTCAAAGGTGATTCAGAGCTTTAAGGTGATATAAGTTATAACTATTCAAGTCATATAACGCATATAACTGTCAAGTGTATAGGCCTACAGCTAAAATGTGTTCATTTTAGCTGTATACGCTTGAAAGCTATGCGACGTATGACTTGAATAGTTATACCATATCATCTTGAAGCTATCATAATTATCTGTGTTTCTCGCGTATTAGAATTTCGATATCTCATACCCCTTCGAAAGTTATCACGAAGAAAAGATATGTCACCAAATCTACTCCCATGGACTCTCAATTGGAAAATGTTGTCAGGTTTTCATGGTTTCATATGTTTGACGAATTTTCAAACAGTGGGTAATTAAAAAGTGTTCCATACGTCAACTTGTGAGTCTACAATACGTGTTGAAAGAGATACCTGTGTCATGTCTCTGTATTCTCCATTTATATTTATATTATGTACATGATACAACATGTTCATAGCTGACATGCCCAACATAACTATGTTATCAATCGGGATCGATACAAAATTATTGTCATTATATCATTAATATGTGATACACTATAAAATGTTTCACCGAAAAAGTAGTGAGATGAAAATGAATATTTTATATATAAGGGCAAAATATAATATTCAAATAACGAATATTTTAATATGAATATATATTCAGATATCTTGCTCATCTTACAACGCATATTTTGCGTTTGCGTAGTTATATGTCTGATGAATTTCTTAAAAGTGACCAATCATGAAAGTGTTCTATACTTCACCTTGTGAGTATACAATATGTGTTGAAAGGGATGTCTTTATCATGTATATGTATTTTGTATTTATATTCACATTGTCCAGCATCACCATGTGACCAATTGGGATCAATGAAAATATTATCATTATTATTATCATGTGATATAGAATCTTTTACCAACAGAGTAGTGAAATGAAGAAAAAATATTTGAGGAGAAAATATTTTATATATTAGGAATACAAATACTGCAACCAGATCAGCCCATACCATTGACAGAATGACCAAGTATTTGTACTTACGGTTTGTTAATTCCGATACTCGTAGCTATTTTTTTCCCGTTCGAAGCGCATAAGTCACCCTCGCTCGAGGTATTGTTGCACTAGATTAAACAACAGTGTAACGACAGGGCATAAAACATTCAGTCAGAAGCACTTAATCTGGACGACTTTTAGGTATAAACAGGAGACAATTAAAAAAAAAAGTTTCATTATCTGATGTTCTCATAGATAGAAGTTGTGTGAAGACAATTTTAATCTGAAAAAAAGTCAGATATTTCGTATGAAACTGAATTATTGAAAGATATAACTAGAATATAGGAGAAGGCTATTTCGATCTTCCCTGTTCTTCATTATTGTAAAATCATTCACCGCAATGCATCAAATCTATCAAAAATATGAATACATTCACTTCAACGATGAAGATGTTTTTAATAAAGAAGACATTATATAAAATACACGCATTTTTAAAACGATGTGAACATAAATGCGGAGTCTGAAATATATAATGAGTTCTATTTTTTTATTTTTTATTCACAGTTGACAGTTTTTATTATAAGAATACATTATTCATTATCCATCTAGCGACAAGATGAGCATACATGACATGAATGAATATTATTATATTCGATAAATCTATCCAATTTCATATTATGTCATATGTTAATACTTTTTATATCAAACTGACTATATGTAATAATGTACGTATGAATGTGTGTATATGAAACAGAATGAATGTGAAATTGTAAGATTGTATTTGTTTCCACTTCTTCACCTGTGCAACTGTTTTTATCCACTGATTGAAGTTCCATATAATGTTACATTTTAGTCATCAAATGTATATGTCCTTTGGAATAAAATAAAATAATAATGATAATAATATTCTTCACACGTGGAAACTAGTTCGATTATCAGAATATTTCGATCGGAGATGATTATTAGATGAGCGTAGCGAAGCTTTCCATTTCACACCCTGAAAAAAAGTGGGCATCGATTTTATGTTTTTTTTTTTTTTTTTTTTATATAATTACGTACGCGGCATACAGGTCAGAGAAATGAATCAATCAACTTGAAACTTTTTCTGAACGTTGGTGTCATACCAGAATAGATTGGGATTGCTATTCAGAGGAATCGGTCGGAAGGTTTTTCCGGAAAATAATCGGAAAGTTTGGAAAATCCTCGTAAGAATAACCCGGAGGAAAAATACTTGAAAAACAAGAATTTTTCAAAAGCTCTCAAATTCTCACAGAATATGAAAAATACTAATATACACCTTTTCAGAGATTTTTACAACAATCGAATGAGAAAAAATGAAGAAAACGCAATAAACGTGTACATTTTATTGAATATTTGGATCAATTGGTTTTGCAAAGTGTATATATGCAACAGGTTGCAGGTTACTATAATTATCAACAAGTTGCAGGTGAGGTTTTTGAACGTCTGAAGTAAGTCAAGGTTTGTAGATGTAAATTGAGCTGACAAGTTATTTTTCATTCTAGATTGACATACTTCTAAGCTCATCTCACAACGCGCATCCCGCGTTTTCCTAGTAGGCCTAAACTAGTCGAACGCGAAATATGCGTTGTAAGATGAGCGAGATATCCCAATAAGGTATAAAAGTAGTTGAAGTAGTTCTACCCTTGCTACTTTATCGACTCTGGTATTCTACACACCTTGATATCTGAATAAGCTATAAAAGTCGTTAAAGTAGTTCTACTCTTGCCACTTCATTGACTCTGGTATTCTACACACCTTGACGCATATAAAAAATACTTCATTGTTGGTCAACTCTTGAATATAGAAAGCAGTGTATCTCGAATACTTAATTCTGTCACAATTTTTATGATATATTTTATAAATATTATCAGTCATTTTATTTTTTTTCTCCAAAACGACTAATCAGAATTGCTTACAAAATCGTAATAATGTGTAAAATCCATGTATACACATTTAGAGAACATTCCATCCCATTTGAAGAGATTTTATTTTTCAACATTTTCCGCCCATCCAAATCTTATGGGGTTTTTAGAAACTTTGAGATGATTTTTCTCAAAATCGGTCCGACCGATTCATTCCAAAAACTATACAGTTCTGAGTTGGATGAGTTTTCGTGTACAAAAAAAGTTTCATGTTGATCAGTCAACCCTTGCGACCTGTGGAGTGCTTACAAAAAAAAAAACAAAAAAACACACAGACAAAGCCCTATAAGAGTGGGATGGAGACTTCGCTATGCTCATCAATAAAATATCACCGATTATTTTCTTAAAATAATTCGTCAAAAGTTGAAAACTTGTTCGGATCCAAACTTTAAGTGATTCTTCAAACAAGCGCATACTGGAAAAGGTGGGCCAGGAGCTCGCAAGTTGTACCGTCATTCAGGAGTCTTGGGTTCGTTGCCTGGCTTCGTTGCCCGTCATTCAGGAGTCTGGGGTTCGTTGCCCGTCCTTCAGGAGTCTGGGGTTCGTTGCCCGTCATTCAGGAGTCTGGGGTTCGTTGCCCGTCATTCAGGAGTCTGGGGTTCGTTGCCCGTCATTCAGGAGTCTGGGGTTCGTTGCCCGTCATTTCATTCGTTTTCTCATACTGACAGCTGAAAGTACGATTGATGGATCGACCATGAAAACTGATCGGTTTTTCGGGATTACCGATGAGGATGGGATGATGCGGGACC
>OZ023330.1:38369563-38404563 GCA_964007535.1 Brachyptera risi | reverse complement strand
TCAATTCATCTCAACCACAGCAAAAATGTGTATTCGAATCCTTTCCATTCAGAAGAATAAAATTAGCTATGAGCCTATGTGGAATTATAAATACATGACTTATTTAAAGCTATATTTTCAGATTACAAAAAAAAAGCTTCGAATTAATCTCCTGTTCGGAGGTGGTGAGAGTGGGAGATTCTTGTGTTGGGCAAAATGATGAAATTCAATTTGGTCCTCATTCAATATTCGTTTTTACACTGAATATATTCTTATACTGACCAATATTTCAGAAAGAACGAGATATCGAGTTATCCTGGAATCTGAGATAAAATTTCGACCTGGTTTCATAACATTTTCATAATTTTTCTCAGATCTACCCAGTGACGACTAATTTGTCGTAGATTGGAAATTCCAGAAGCATCATTTCTTCAATTTTGGATTTGAATTGTTCGTGATCTTCTACCCAATATATTGTTCGCTCATCATATTCATGACATTGGTAAAATTTGACGACTATGACCTGGAGTGGGGTCAAAAATAAGATTTTGACCTCTTGTAGCCTGTAAGGCCAGGGGCCTAGAGGGATTCTTCAATGTGGTCGCAACTAAGCATGTAACTATACTATTAACCCATGGGAAACTCAAGTGAAATCCAGATGGAACATATTCAACCGATTTCCAAAGAAAAGAATCATTTATGACACAACCTTTGATCCCCCAAAAATTGTGAATATAATTTTTGAAATAAATTGAATAATTTTTGCAGGTTTTGGTGATGAAAGTAAAAATCCGGGTAAATACTCAGAATGTCCAGTTCTCTCATATTTTATCTTGTGATCACGTTTGTTCCATGATTTATCATGTTCTTGCCACAAAGAAGCCAAATATGCTTTGTGGGCTCTTGTGTAGAAAACATGTTACTTCTACATAAAAATGTCAATAAAAACAACATCAACAAAACTGAGACGTGTGGCCGAGTGGTTTATACACTGAACTGGCGTTCAGGAGACTGAGGTTCTAGTCCCACCATGGTCGACCATCCTGACAGGGATTTTTCGTGGTTTCCCTCTGTCATGGGATGATTCCTTATCAACAAACCACGACCGACTCCTCTCCACTATCCAAAAACACTTGATAGAATAACCTCTCCTCTCATCATCCCATCATCTCCTATATCATTCACCGACGCCAATAGATCGTAGTCATCAGTAGATTGCGACGTAGATACCCAATATGAATAATAAATGAAAAACATCAACAACAAAATGACAACAACAAATATTACAGGAGCCAAAAAGGTATATTCTGAGCCACTTGCTATATACTCGCTTGATTCTTCTTCTCTCAAGATAAAATACTAATATAACAAACAACTACTCAGCATAATTTCCTCTCATCCTTCTACCGTGACTCCCAGAAAGTTTATTGACAGGAAGAGTTGCAACGCAATGTTGAAATAATGGTTCCTCAAACAGAGCGATAGTAGTGCTGCGGGTGGTTATTAAATGAAACAGAAAACCTCCACGACTGCTCAGCAGATATGAGAGAGTAATAGTTATCTCCAACTTGATATTTATCAGAATTCAGTCACAAATTTATATTTGAAATAATACATTTCAAAAAGTAGTACATTATTTAGTTATTTAAAAGGAGACTTGTGATTATGCGTGTGAGCTTGACAGGCAGTCACACCCGAGGGGTTAACAACTCCTGAAATCTGGATTGTCATGAAAACTTCTTGAAATCCCTTGAAATCTTCTTAAAATCCCGTGAAATCTTCCTGAAACTCCTTGAAATCTCCTCAAAATCCCGTGAAATCTCCCTGAAATTCCTTTAAATCTGAAATCAGGGTACATCAAATCTACTAGTTGTTGAAGCTTGATTTGCAATGCGAACTAATGATTAGTGATTAATGATTTACTTGAGTTGGCAGATACGGAATCAGTGTTGACGTTCACATTGTGTTTGATATTAGTGACTGACCTTGAAAGCTAACTAACTTTCAATTTTAGTATTAATCATTAGTTTTAATCATTAGTCTGACCAGTCGAAAGTCGTGAATTCGAAACGACAGGAAGACAATGCAAAAGGAAACTGTCCCGCTCGATGAACCGCTCGTTTACAGCCTTCTAACATGTAGATTTCTATTTAAATCCGTCATCTTAAGACAGCTACAACTCATGGAAAGTACGTCATTTCCGTAAGAAATAATTCAAATTTCAAGTCTATGTGAATGCTCAGTTTCTTAATTTCAGTATTTAGTATTAGTCACTAATCATTAGTTCGCATTGTGAATCCAGCTTTACCTATCAGACACACCATCCAGAAGGCAGTGATGTGACTATGCCGCCCTCAAATGGTTCTCAAGCCCTCAAAACAATGCATATTAACAAGGTCATAGATGCTGGTAACTTCAGAGTGTCTGTCATCACGCCCTAGTTTACCACAGTGTTGGCTGACGGTATGCGTGGGAGTATTGTCAGGGCACGCCCCCGCCCTCCGCTGATTGGTCGCCATGACAATAGCTTCGAGCCGCACGCATCACAATAGCATGCTTGATAACAACCGACACCCATTGTCATCGACCGCAACACTGGGCAAACTCACAATAGCGTGGGTGGGGGCCAACGTCATGACAATAGGTGGATAATCGAGCCAATCATATTGCAGTATACGATCGTGGAACCAATCAGCATCGAGAGGGGAACAATGTAGAGGTTGGTGAGATATTTCGAACAATAGAACGATTAAAATAGATCTGTTTTTTTATTTTCACTTGATGGAAATGTGATATTTATCAAGTTTATCAGTTAGGCATAGTTGAGAATTGATCATGGAATGCATTGTTTTATATGTCTCGGTCTATTGAGTTTCGATTTTTTTTAATATAAGCTTCTGTCACGTAACAAACGAATAACAATCGTTACCATAGCAATACAGCGAATTGGTGGACTACCAAACATTCTGATTGGTCATTTTCAACTGATGGATAATGTTGTCTGTCAATTTGAACAATGAGTGACGTCACTTGACAGAAGCTTATACGATAAAAGTAAGAAAACATAGAACTGTCTCATGTCAGCAATCTGACTACACCCTATTTATGTGATGAGAGTCTGAATGAGAAACGTATACAAATAATATATTATTTTATAGAAAAATTGTTATTTGTCCAATGAAGAAAAAAATCGATCGGTATTTAATGTGACCAATTAGCCATAATTGATGTTGGATTGTCAGACCACTTGGCGCCAAGATCAGGATTGCAGTCCCAATAATATGTCAAAAAATTGTCAAGTTTATTCCCTCCTTCCATCATTCCTTGCAAATTTCTACATCAAATGGTTTTACTACGAAATGATATACCGAAAATAATAAAATGATATATATTCATTCATGTAATGATACATAAATACGTCATTACGAATTCAAGATTGAGAAATCTGTAATCTTCAATTGAACCACTCATTGAATTAAAATTATTTTATTCACCCATACATCCTATATTGGCTTATTTCAAATTATTATTTCAAAAAGTACCTCAATCTCTTCAACTATTCTATTGAAAAGCCTGCCCATCCAAAGAAGGTGAAACAAATTATATATATATATATATATATATATATATATATATATATATATATATATATATATATATATATATATATATATATATATATATATATATATATATATATATATACTAAAATTCTTCAAGATTGCATGAAACACAAAATGAAAATTGATTAATTGAAACATAAAAATCAATAATAATGATTTCTTAGAGAACAATAGAATGATAATTGAACGAGAAACACAAATATATGGGTCAATTAAATCTGAGATGGTAATTGTGATCGGAATTGACTGATTTGATGATGATGAGTCAAAAAAAAACGAAAATAACTTGATAAATTCAGCTTACGATGTTTGATTAGAAAAATGAAGAAAAGGGGGAATAATGGAATGACCAATAACTAAATCAACCGTGAATAAATAGAAAATAGTACTGTACGCAAAAAAATAAATTAAAATCAAAGCTGACGGCTGCAGCCGGTATAGATGATGACAAATGTGCGTACCATGTCTCATCAGAACCCCCTCTTCCGTTTGACCAGTGGCGCGTCGACAAAAAAAAAAAAATATCAAGTAGGCCAACAATAAAATTTGGTCTCAGAGTTTCGCTTAGTCAGTTGTATACGTTCCCATACATGGATACAATCATACAAACGATAATACCGATTTTCAAAATGATTTTGTGAGATCGTTTTCGATGTTCAACAAACAAACAAACAAACAACAAACACAACAACAACAGAGACAACAAAGAAACAATAGTTCAAACTTTGAATGTCAATTAATGTAGGCACATCGATCAAAACGGCTATAGTTTCACGGGCATGTATGTTCAAGCGACAGATAGTTTACTATTTACTATCTGATAGTTTACTATCTGTCGCCATCCAAGTTTAATTCAAGAATCAAATTCTCTGATCAACTTTTATACGCAATTACTTCGAATGAAATTACTGGAAATAATTGAAACGGATGTGAACTTGACAAAATAATGAATTCAGTCAATCTGCTATCCACTCTTTTTGTAAGCTTTTCACATGCATATTCTAGTCTGAATTTATTTTATACCATTTTAAATTTTAGAACACATTTCATGAACGATGATTCTTAGACCTGTCTCTAGCGAATGAACTGACGGGTCACGATATTGGGTATGAAATGATGAATACAAAACATTTTTGTGGAAATGTGGAGCATGTTACATCCTAAAATCTGTATAGACTGAATTATTCCAAATCATATTGCAAACGTTATACAGAATGCACTTTGATTAATTTCGTGCTTGAAATTTTCAACTGTTACAATTATGATTATATACGCTTCAGCGTATAGCACGGTTATAGAATATTTTATTCTCTGGACCCTCACTCGACCAGGTCCGATTTTAAACCCAGTTAAATTTGACGTGAATCCCGAAATGTGAATACTAGGAAAACGCCATATATGCGTTGTTGGACGAGCGGATAGTAATATTATGTCGACTGTTATGGCAAAACTTTTGCCTACATTCGCCAATTGGGTGACATTTGATTCAGAAATGGATAAAAACTGCTTCGAGTGGTACCAATTTAGCACATTTCAAAGTTTTTCTTCAAAATGGCTCACCCGATCAAGCTGAAAGTTTTTAGAAATGTGTATCAAAATGTAAACCAACTTCACGCAAAATTTCATCATTTTTGAAAATAAAAATATTTCCTTTTTTTCCGTCGTGTTATTCTAATGGGTATTTTTGAAATTTCAAAAATTCATGAAAAAATGTTGACATCCGATAATGCCACAAAACTATACAGATCTAAGTTAGATAAGGAATCATGATGAAAAAAAGTTTGGAGTTGATAGCTGTAGCCGTTTGACCTGCGACAAAAAAAAACATAAAAAATAAAACATGGAAACGAACACCAATTCATTTCAGTATTGCCTGGTATTACCAAGTCCAGTTAGCCATTAACAGACAGTTCAAACTTGTTATCACTATGGTTACCCATACTATTTGTTTTCACCAACTGTCAGATAAATACTAACTGGCCGTGGTAATACCGGGCCTATGTCAAATTGAATCCTCGCTGAAGCTCGTCCAACAAACTATCATATAAAACTGTAGATTCATATTATCTTGTTCGGGAAAATACTGTAGGAGACAAATGATATTTTGCCGATGGTAAATTTCAATCATGCATTCCCAAATGATGATACAAATGATCAATAATCATTGATTTGATCAAAATCTTGGATTATTGAATAGGTCCACATCACATTTCTGAAGAATATAGTTATCTAGTTAGAATAATAATTCTAAACCTTATAAACCACTGGAAATTTTCTGCTAGCGCGTACTAGCTCCAATATGGTAGGACTCTGATTGGTTAATGTTCACTGAAAAGGCTACCAACAATGACCAAATATTAGGAAAACCAATTCACGGTCTCTTGGACTGAATAAATCCATCACATTTCGAAGCCTACCTCACAAGAAGGACTAGTACTTTGAACTAACAACAATGGAAAAACACAGAGACTTGCTATTGTCACTTTGCTATGACAGGTAGCTCTCCTAGTAAACATTGACCAATCAAAGTCTTAGTCTCTTGGAGCTAGCTAGCACTGGCACGACATTTATTAGGTAAGAGCCCTGATTTTTATAGCCCGCATCTATTATGCAAACAATTCTCACGGATTTCGGGATCCATCAGTTTCGGATCAGCCATGCCATCTCCCACCATTTCATCATCACTTAAGAGGCTCCTTTACATCTCACAAGTCACTAGTCACAACCCATGAGTAAAACCTGCAGGGAACGAACAAAACAGTACAAAAAGCGTCAATACAGACCTTCAGCTCTCAACACATGGTGGGTAATCGGTGGGACCAATCAGTATGATTATTTTCGCAATGAAACAACAGTGAGTATATCTGTGTCTCTAAGTTCATTAAAAATCATAATTCCATATTATATTACTCTGAAAAATTGGAAAAACAATGAAAAACAGGTAGAAACATGTTGATTTTTGACAATTATTCCGAAAGGGTTGAAAACATACCACGAAGTGAAGCTTTTCGCTCGAGCATGTAATGAATACTAGTGATCATCTAACCGAAAACTATAAGTTAATACGATGATTGGTTTTCCGTTGCCATTTGGGCCCCGAACGTCTGCAATCAAGCCGGTAGGCAAGATGTAAAGAGGCCTTTTAAAGGTTAATATACCTCACCTCGTCGATATCGACTACTACATCAAATGCCATTATAAAACTAATTAAATCTGCAATTGTACTGTCGGACGAAACACGACGGACGAGTCTACAATCAAACATCACACTCATCCCCCCTCCCCCTCCCCTCCCCCTCCCCCTCCCCATCCTTCTCATCCTCATATCAAGTTACCAGTTGCCACGATCTAAGATAATTACAAGTTCATTTAACAAGTCATAGAATGTAGTGCAATAAATTAGCAATCAATCGGCAAAGGTAACACCGCACACAAAAGCTGGGTAGCATAATGAAGAAATCATCGAATCAACTCAGATTAACTGATAGAAAGTCAAACATCGGAACGTTAAGGTGTCTCCAACTCCATATAGGGCGAGGAGTTCCCACCAGAGTTATTTGACAGATATCAATTATCATAACACTTCAACAGTGCAAGATGTACAATCAAAGAATACATAATCTTATGTAGACAATATGTGTCGGAAATATCAATGATTTTAATTTCATAATATAATAAAAGATGGGAAGATCACTTTTTTTTATAACATCGAAACTTGATACAGAATCATTGCTCCCCAATTGAGGCAATGGATGAAAATATAGGATCGTTCGGACGGGGCACAACAATAGCGATCTTATTACTCCAAAGAATAATTACAAATAGTATAATTCATTCAAAAAACAATAAATCTTGAGATGATAATATCAGGGGGAGAAAAAAATTCAAACGTTCACAGTGGGGAGAAATATTTGAGTCTTCTCATCATTCTGATCATATTTCTATTCTTCTTCTCTTCTTCTTCTTCTTCTCTTTCTACTTCTCCTTCTTGTACTCTTCCTTCTCTCTTATTCTCTGTACTTGTATTCATTACAGAATTGATTTTTTTTTCATTTTTCCCTTCCTTTTTTTCTCATCATTCTCTATTTATTCATTATTGTAGTTGTATCACTTAATCTATATTTATCACTTGTATGTAACATCAACACTCGACATTTTTGTCATTGATTTTCAACTCACGGCGTACCGTTAGGCCCACATACAAATAAGATGTAATCTATTGCTGACGTTTGTCATTAATCGACATCATATTTCAGAATTGATAATTTTCTCAATTGTTTGAGGCTGTTTCATCACAATATTTTCACTCAGAAATTCATTACGATCGTTTATATTTCAAGTTGACACTGAAATTGTTTCGCGCTGAATGTAGGTTCCCCTTAACTCCAGACATTGAGAAGCAATTATACGCGATGGATATATAAGAAGATATGATATATGCTGTTCTGTTATATTGGGTGTGTGGGCAAGTAGCCAAAATGATCCGATCAAAGCTGTGTGTGCATGATAGAAAGAGATGAAATTATATAAACCAGTTTTGTCCGGAGCAGGTTCTTATATACATTAGCTATTTAATATCTACACAATTCAGTCAGATCATTTTTATATGCTTGTGTTTGGCTCTTCTTCATTTTTAGATAAGCCAGAGTCAAACGGTAATCGATGACCTTGCATGACCTTTCTTGATTCGATTGAAGGGAACCAGATCTGAGATATTGATCTTTCAAATATTTTGTATTTGAATTTGTATGTGTGTGATCCATTGTTTCATGAATTATATATATATATATATATATATATATATATATATATATATATATATATATATATATATATATATATATATATATATATATAACTGATTGATCACCTGTTTTCCACAATGACTTGGCATCAGCGGATAATAGAAATTGCAGATTTATTCACTGTCGATGTATACTTTTCTTCAAAACGGCCAGTCTCTTTAAAATGAAGATGTGTATATTGATGTGTATTCAGATGGAATACAGATTGTAATTGTTACAGAGAGATTTACTCAGAACATTTTGCATTCCACCTTTTAATATGTTTTTTTTTTAATTTGTAGGCCTACATTTTTTTCTCGGAAATGTTTCAACTGATTTGACTCCAAAACTCTATAGGTACAGACACGATTAGAATGAGTCCGCATTTTCAGAAAAGGGTCGAATCGGTTGTACTATTTGTCAAAAACAAAATCATAAAGTTTCTAACAAGCACATAAGATTATAATGAGCGGGGAAATTTCAAAAATACAATCTCCAAAACAATTCAAATTCTTACTAAATGTAAACACATGAATGATACACATTATCACAAATGGTGTATAAAGTTCTCAATTGTAGATTGACTATAAATATCTCGCTCATCTCATTCAACGCATATATACTGCGTTTTCTTAGTTAAATCGATATTGATTATAGTGGCATATTGTCAACACGGTATTTCTTGGAAATTGAATTTCAGACAATTATCGTTGAATTAAGCTTCCACCATAAAAAACTGATATTTTGAGCATGGGCGAACGCAGCATGCGTATGCGTTGTAAGATGGACGAGATATCTGTAATAATTGTCCACTCGAAAACACTATATATATACACCTTGGTGGACACTGCCAAGTTTTCAAAGCCGTGAATCACACAGCAGCGCTTGCACGAGACTGAATGAGGATTACAAAGAAAGCTGGGTCTATTAAGCTTTTTGATGAAAATTCATCAGTTGCATCATTATTTTCCTGAAAACGGCCAGTCCGATCTCTAATGAAAATCTTGATGATGGTATAAACCTATATTTGTATTTATGTTTCTGTGAAAATTTGAATGTTTTTGAAAATTTCTTTCCAAATTTTCACGCCCAATCTCACCATTTTCATAAAGTGCTTAGAAAATTTGTTATGGTGTAACTTTCACTTATGCAGCGCTGATCATTTGAAATTCGTGCAAACTGTGCAGTGCTTATACAAACAAATCAAAAGAAACAAAACACAGAGACAAAGCGACGTAAGAGTAGGATGGAAGTCTCTGCTTTCGCACATCCAATGAACAAAATTGAGAATATGGTCGGTATGGGGGATCTAACCAGGTCACAGGTCAAGTGCTCGGCAATCTCTCACATTCTGCGTGGAGGGTCAACAATGATGAATTTTATTCTGTCCAAAAAAGTTATGATCGATCCATGTCTCTGCATAGATGTAAATATAAGGATGTTTATAACTTGTAACGTTCATAAACAGACGTATTTTTTGTTCATAATGATATTCTGTTAACCCACTATTGGGCTCGTGAACATATTGTAATATGAATATTGTATAATTAATTAATTCAGCTGTTTATATACATTAATGATCGTCAAGCTCATGGAACTGTGGATCACAGCAGGGTAAGATACTAGCGCGTTTATTGCAGGTGATATATCATTCGGTTTCTCTGAAACTTGCGGAAGCTGGAATGTTTCAACATATCTTCGTGGCTGCATTGTTGAATTCACACAAAGTCAGTTTTGACGATCTTATATACCATAGTATATTAAAACGATTCACAATTTCTTCGTACAATTTAGTAGAAAATTTAGGCTTGACTACAAATTTGAAATTACATCATTGTTTTACTTGCACTCCGAGGATCTTCACAAATTTTGAGACATCATCTCTAAGTATAACCTCGATCATCTTGATACTGTAAAGTTCTGAGGGGTTTTATATATATTGATGGAGTCACTCTCTAGAATTTTTCACAACCTCACGAGAATAGGCCTGAACCAGAGTTTAATATTCGGGAAAAGTTCACGTCGGATGAATCGGAATTTCTATGGAATTTATCACCAAACGGATGATGCACACTTCCTAAAGTTCAAGGGGGGACTTGGGTGAAAATTTCATCACAATTTTTTTCTCCTCTATTGTTATTATTATTGGTTTGGATTTTTATTCGAGTCATATGTTTCAAAATATTGGAGAATATCAATAATCATACCTGAGATGATGTTTTTAGTGTCACTGTGCATCGAGCCGTTCGCTTGTTTTCAATACAGCAATTCACATTGTCAACCTTGATAGGGCATTCGCCGCAATACACTTTTTTCACAAAACAAGAATTTGTTTTTGTGCTACGTCTTTGAAAAATTTTATATTGTCTTGATTTTTCTTGTGGGTGTTCATTGTTAGCTTATCCGGGATTGTACACATCGCTTTATCGATATCTCATATCCAACAATGGAGATGAACAATACATACTAAATACATCTTATACAAAATTCGATGGAAAAAACACATTGTGAATAAAATCTTATCTTGAAAATCGATGGGAATATCAAAAAACCGATGTCCAACCATGAAATAATACTTTAGCAACATTTTCGTGATGAAAAAAAATTGTATGTGAAAAACAAAAATATAATTTTGTTGCTGAAAATTCATGAAAAACGAATATTGATGACGGATTTTTTTCAGTTTCAGCATGATAGGTATCCACGTGCAGAATTTGGAGTGTGATCAATCAATATTCACAAGAATAGGATTTTCACCTGATTCCCCATTAACGAAAATCGGAAGAGCCGTTTTGAAAATGAAAATTGATATGCATTCTTCCTTCACATCGATTAATCCGATGAGTGTGGAAAATATCAATACAGCATGACACCCCGATCAATAACAACTTGGAATTCGAAATTGAAAAGAGAAGCATCGACGGTACGATCATATGTTTGAACACAATAGTGTTAAAAACAATTTCGAAAGTATTTTTTGGCTCCAACTACTTGACAATCTCTTCAATTATTCTCTTTCAATAGCTTCAATTCATTCCTGTTCACACACACATACACAAAACACACACATATATATATATATATATATATATATATATATATATATATATATATATATATATATATATATATATATGATTTATATGATTATTATATACATTGAAATCACATGACCCAACAGCTGGGATAGCTGGGAGATGTCGATCAGGCAGTACAATTTCCTGTCAATTTGGGGTGCGATCCACAAGTCTTGAAATGTGTGACTGTACGAAAGATATCAACAAATAAAACTGTTCAAGAAGATCTTCCTCTCTGGCGTAATGGGTAGCGCGTCAGACCGGCAATCTGGAGATCCGGGTTCAAGTCCCGGGGGAGGTCGCAATTTTTAAACAGTTTTAAAAATCATTAATTATATATATATATATATATATATATATATATATATTCATATATATATATATATATATTCATATATATATATATATATATATATATATATATATATATGTATATATATATATATATATATATATATATATATATATATATATATATTTGTGTGTGAGCACGGAGGTTTTTGTGACCGATGCTAGATGCTAGATTTACCATAAATATATATATATATATATATATATATATATATATATATATATATATATATATATATATATATATATATAAATATATATATATATGTGTGTGTGTGTGTGTGAGCGCGGAGGTTTTTGTGACCGATGTTAGATGCTAGATTTACCATAATATATTTACCATATATATATATATATATATATATATATATATATATATATATATATATATATTGCACAGGGTGAGGTTGTGGCCATGTTGTCATCATAGAAATAACGAATGAATAAATGAATGAATAATGTACAATATAAAATTGTGGGGTGTTACTTTTTGCCCAACCTAAAACACAGATGATTGAATTATCGTGTTTCTCAATTGAATCGTCACGTGTGTCGATGAGCATATTTATGATGAAGTTGTATATTATTTCAATTTCTGTTAAGTGAATCCAGTTATTGCTTATTCTTATTCATTGAATTCAAGGTATACGCTAATATGATGATACATATGAATGCAGAATATTTCTCCGTGTCCGACGAACATTAAAATTTCATTGATTTTTATCAAACTTACCGTTGCGGGTACATAAACATAAAAATTGGCTTTTAGTTCCAGTGCGTACGATGTCATTATATTCGTTTCGAGATGCATTTTCTGTGACCGTAAGTGTACAGAGAGCTTATTATTATTGATCGGAATATATCGATATGAGTGGAGAAATAAAAACATTTTCAGGTGAGCAGTAACTTATTGAATAATGACACGTTCAATTTGGAATAAGTATAGGATATAATTAATAGTTCGAATCAGTGGCGTAACAAGTTACGACGAGACAGGAGTGAAAAATGTATGGATGAGCCCTCTTCCTCTTTTCCATATTTGATGAAGTCCCGAAAAGTACTCGTGTGCTCCAAATTTATTTCATTATAGATGTGATTCAAATTTTCCTCCAACTTTTATACCATTTATTGCACATAAATTAATTCTTTCACTCATTGATTGCTATTAAAACTCCTTCGCTTCACTTTTTGCTTAGCAAAAATGTTACAACATCACTAAAATGAAGCCGTCTTGTTCTCTGAGGTTCAATAATAATAAAATTGAGCCTGCACTGAGTCTCGTTTATAGAACAAAACAATATATAAACATATGGATTGAAAACAATACATTATGAATTATCATCTCAGCAAATTATTTCAGTCTCAGTGCTGGGCCCCCAAAAATAAATTTAGTCGTGGGCCTCTGTGCCCCTGCATCGCTTGCATCGCCGATATTCACGCCACTGGTTGGAATATATAAAAGTGATTTCATTGCGTCTGACTTGTGGGCCCATAATCTGATTGCTCATATTGTAAGAGGTTCGCTCCACATGGATAGATGGAGACTACAATCTGATAATAAAAAAACACATGCATTGTTCCTACATTTGCATTAACATTTATATTACTTTTATTCATTACAGTACTTCATATATACATATATATATACTGATATTTCAGCGGAACGAACATTCATTTAATATTTTACATTTCTTTTTACAGTAGCTCATATGATTATTTCAATCTTGTAATGATCATCAGCATTTATTTCGAAACGAACCATAGATTTTTTCGATAATTCAAGCTATGACCTCCATATTGTTTTCTATTATTACTTCAATTTGTATTACGTAGTCGAGTGTGTAGCATGAAATCTGTTAATGCATAGCGGCTAATATAGTTATCTCTATAGTGTATATTTGTCATCGTTTCATTTTATAGACGTTTCGTTTATTTTTATTCGCCATACATTTTTTTTCACTGTCACAAATTAGATCATACAATAGTGTGAATTATTGGATAATGATTGCATAATCAGACGAGCTTTAGCGAGGATTCGATTGGACATACTGAAAAAAATTGGTATTCGTTTTTATGTTTTTTAAATTTTTTTCATGTTTTTTTGTCGGTTCTCCACAGGTCAAACGGCTACAGCTATCAACTTCAAACTTTTTTCACCATGGTTCCTCATCCAACTTTGATCTGTATAGTTTTGTGACATTATTGGGTGGTAACTTTTTTTTTATGAATTCTAGAAATTTCAAAAATACCCATTAGAATAACACGGCAGAAAAAAAAATATTTTCAAAAAAATTGAAATTGTGCGTGAAGTTGAGTTACATTCTATTACACATTTATGAGAATTTTCAGCTCGATCGGGTGAGCCATTTCGAGGAAAAACCATAAAATGTGCTAAATTGGTACCACTCAAAGCAGTTCTTACCCATTTATAACTTGAATGTCACCCAATTGGCGAATGTAGGCGAGAGTTTGACAAAAAAGTTGACATACTATTACTATTAGCTCGTCAAACATGCATATATGACGTTTTCCCAGTTACAATAATTAGATGCACAATATATTTATGTAAATATTTTCTGTTTTGAGACGGGTCATAGAGCGCTCCTTGGACAAATTTCTGCGAGATTATGTGTCATTCAATCAACATCAGAATGGTTTCATGAGAACACCTGGAACTTACATTAATGTTTCTATTGTAAGTGCGATACTAGAAAAGGCTAAAGAGATGAAACAAGACGCTACTTTGATATTCCTTGACATCTCAAAAGCGTTTGACAACATTGGTCATGATCACTTGGAGAAAACTATTCGAGCTTCACCGATGCCGTCCAATCTACAGGAATTGATTATTCAATTGCAGTCGGGAAACACAACACACATTGAAGCGAATAATGAAAAGACGAAGCCGATTATTGTGAATCGAGGAGTCATGCAAGGTGCTCCGTTATCACCATCATTATATAACCTAGCCACAGATCACATCTTAGGAGAACTGTCAGAGAAGGAAATATCTGATGTGTACGGCTACAATTTAGTGGATTCTCTTGACAATGTGTCGGTTCTCGGCTTCGCTGATGATACCGTGGTCATCGGGAAAAACGAACAATCAGCTATAGTCCTTGCCCAAATGGTCAAAGCTCGACTCTTGAAACTTGGATTGACTCTCAACGTACGCAAATCGGTTGCCATTGTTATTAAAAAAGGAAAATTATGTGAAGAAATTCGTCGTGTAGATGGAGATATGGAGATCACGCCTGTTAAATCAACGGAATCCATTCGCTACTTAGGAGTCAACTTCAGTAAATGCATAGTTACTGATTTTGGGAAAATTATTACCAATTTAAAATCGAAACTGGAAACTCTTATTTCATCGCCACTTTTAATGGCTGATCAAAAACTAAATATTCTCAATCAATATATCTGGCCAACATTGATATATCCACTACAGAACGCTCCCCTGAAAAAATTACCATTGTCTTATCTTGAAGACCTGGATAAACTAGTACGCAGCTCTATCAAGGAAATTCTGCAGTTACCAGGTGATACACCTGATAGCATGATTTATACTGCTAGGAAGTATAAGGGTCTCGGCGCATTCAGAGCAAAATGGGAAACGTATATACAACACCACAATATATGTCTAGTATTGGAAAAGGCTAATGACCCATATATATATGTAACAAGAGACACCACAGTCGAAAAAACTATGTGTTTAAACAAACTAGAGATCACCCCCAATGATTTGATAGCCATTAAAGAGAAAAATAAAGTCAACAGTAGATTCATTAGAGATTTAATGCGCAAGAGAGAATTTGATAAGTGGAGTAGTCTTTCTGAAAAGGGTCGTGGAGTGACGATTTACGCTGAATACACCCCCGCCAATAAGTGGATATCAACTAAGTCTGGTCTGTCTTCATCCGAATGGCGCGATGCGTTGAAAATGACAGGTAACGTTGCTCCAGTAAGAGCTTTCCACGGCAGGAGCCATGATGGACACCACTGCAGACATTGTCTCAGTGAGATCGAATCCTTAGCACATGTCCTTGGCTCCTGTAACCGTGGTGAGCTCTTACGTAACTCTCGTCATCACAGTATAAGAAGTGCAATTGCCAATGAGCTGAAGATGAAGGGCCTGGAAGTGTACGAGGAGGTTGCTTGCACCTCAACAAATGGTAGCTCCCGACGCATAGATATTATAGCCATCAATAGATTCACAGAAGAAGGCTACATCCTGGACCCAACAGTGCGCTTCGAGACCGAAGCAGGCCAAGCTGAAGCAGTTGATGCGGAAAAAAAACTTATATATGAGCCTACCATACCTTATTTCAAAACAAAATACCGTCTGCAGAAAATAGAAGTTATAGGGTTAGTGGTAGGGGCTCGAGGCACAATTCACAATTTCTTTGTAAAATTTTGTAAGAAATTCAGACTCAACAACAAATTCATTTATAGCATAGTTTTACTCGCCCTTCGAGGATCCCTACAAATTTTACGACATCATCTTTATAGTCTTCAGCTTTGATTTCCAATTTTTGTTTTCATTGCATACTATTTTTCTTTTTTTCCCCTTTTTAATTTTTGTATGATTTCGTTATCATCATTTAATTATTTCTTTTTTCTACATTTTCTTATTCAAACCTGGTCAAATTATATATATTTTGTTATTCTCTAAAATGTTGTTATTGATAATTTGTTTTATATTTTAATTAATTGATTTTTATTCTGTGTTTTTGCAATCTTTCAATGTAAGACAGAGTCTGAATAAAGATATCCGCCGTAGTGTATAGATCACTTATGTCTCTTGGGATGAAGGAAATGAGATGATCATGACCTAATTCCGATCAATCATACAAGTATTCACAAAAATAATGAAGTGAAACCTTGAAGAATGTCTGTGAAGATGGACGAAGACGATCTTGGCGGGAACCGAACACCGGTCTCCTGAATGACCGATCGAGATACCTGCTAGTAACTAACTGTGAAAATGCAGAATATGCGTTGTGAGATGAGCGAGATATTCATAATTATGAAGTATAAACTAAAATCCTATACAACTTGACTCACAAAATATACTTCATTCACTTAATATCTAGATCTAGATGAAGATCTAGGTGAGATCTAGATTGTCGTGAATCTCAGCAACGTGGTTCTGATATTATTCATATTTATTTGATAATAGCTATAGTGGATAGATTTTTTACTATAGATTTGATGAATGAAAAACAGGTATCAGATTATTCTCTTCAAAACGACCGATCCAAATGAGAGAGGCTATATATATATTGGGGAAGTATCTGTTGCATCCATTGTGAGTTATTTGTATCTATATTCATCCAGGGGAAAGTATAGCCCAGTAATGTTCCTGAATAGGTATAATTTTTCATAATTTTTTCACGACTTTTTCGAATATTTTTTCCTCTATTTTTTTTTTTAATAACTCATTTTTCCCTCTTTTTTTTAATATCTCATTTTTCCCTCTTTTTATTCTCAATAAGTGATCAATTGAAATATTCAATATTCCAGATCATGACCCAATATCATCAATAATTTTTTCGTCAAACACTTTTGTATTGTCATTTTGCTCTATTTATTGATATGTTATTTCCATTTTTATATTATTCTGTGTCTAATGGGCAACCTTTTGTAAGGCAGAGACTTCATTTTTCAATAATACAGTATTCATATATAGCCTTTCCAATCCAAATTGAATGAGATTTAGTGATAATGTGTATCATATATGTGTTCACATTCAATGAAAATTAGGATTTTCTGAGATATTTCATTTTTCAAATTTCCCCGCCCTGACTAATCTCATGGAGGTCTACAAACTTTGAGACGGTGTTTTTCAGAAATGGTTCATATACTTATTTTACCACAAAACTATACACTTCTGAGTTGGATGGGTCTGCGTGTAAGACATAAACAGAAAAAGTGCTATGTTAATCGTCCAATTGGATGAGCGAAGCGAAGACTTCCATTAGGTCCGAGATGAATCCTTCTCTGCTTTTGTGTATTTCGTTTGCTCTGCAGAGGTTGGAATGTTTTAGTGATCGTTACGTTTTTTGTTTTTGTGGACGCACCTTTTCATCCAACTCGGAACTGTATAGTTTTGGGAAGTGATTTTCTGGAAAGTAGAATTTTTTAATGATTTCGGACTATCGAAAATGCGACAAAATGCACTCCACAGGTTGGATGGTTCTCGTTCGATCGGTCTGAATTTCTTTGTGACCCCACGCCTGATCTATACGAGTCAGATCTGTTGAATTTGCGGTCCTGATCTGAAAAGAAATATTTCCGAATGGAAGAAAAAAGTTTTCTTTCTAATTCCCACTGAATGTTGACACTAAAGGTTGATACATTTCATCACGGAGTATTACATTGATTGAAGAAGACGTTCAGAAAAGAAAAGTAAAATATAAATATTATTGATAATTCTGAATGGAATGTCTTCAAGTTATGCCATCTCTGTCTCAACTCTTCATTGTAACGTTGCCCATGAACAGCCTCGTTACAAATATACACAGTCCACGATGTGTGAGTTACGATATTATCGCCAAGATTTGCAAAAACCCAATCAATGATTCCAGCATTCAATTTGCATTGGGATCATTTTCAGCCTACTGGCGAGAGATTTGAAAATTTTTTCCAAAGAGTTTTTCACGTACTTTCCATTTATGCTTGTTGGATGCTCGAAAACTAATGGGTCCGGCTTCCAGGGGTGTCCAAACTTTGATCAAACTTCTGATTCAGTACTAAAAACGTCATCAATTTCGAATTTAAATCAACGAGTCTGAATTGCATTCTCAATTTGAAACAATTATTTTATGGAAACAAATTGGAAGATTCATCGTCATTTTTGAAATACGTCACTATTCATAAAACTGATGAGACCCTGTTTTAGAGCCAATATTGGCTTTTCTTCTCTCGAGCTGGGAGTTCGAAGAGTGTATTCCAAAAGAATATTGTACACTCTTTTCATTCATACTCCTCCCATTCCTGATGTTATTTGAGGTCGGCTTCCAGGGGTGTCCAAAATTTAGTCAAATATTTGAATTGATCAAAAGAATGAAGGTATATTAGGGGAATAATGTCGAATTGAAATATCGTGGCTTGACCTGTCTGCCTGAGTTGGGCCATTTTGGTTAGAGTTATCGAGGTGAGGTTACTACGCCAACTTAACTCAAACCTGACCTGACCTGATCTAACTTGGCCTTACCTATAACTACTCGGGTTGGGCTATTATGGTTGTAGGCTCATTAAAGTCAGTTGACCTCACAGTAGGGTATGGTGTAGGTGGAATACTGGTGTCAATTTTCCAACTCATCCTTCAACGCAATGGAAACTTACAGCGTTCTCCTATTAATGATATTCCCATGACGGTTTATTTATCAAGGGTCCTGCAGCATGCTAACCGTTGGTCTAAAGTCCCAGAGAGAATCAAAATGAGAGTTGTGGTTTCATTGTGAGGAATCATTGCAGCATTCACTCCAATAACTGAGGATAACCACAATAAACTTCAGGCAGAATGCATGGGTGAACAAGACGGAAATCAAAACCTGGTCTCCTGAATGACGATTCAGCGCGTTAGCGACTAATCCATCAGTATCAGCTTTCAATGTTCAATAACAATCATTTAAGGCAGTTTTGTTTTTATAACATCAAAACTTGATACAAAATCATTGTTCCCCAATTACGGCTATGGATGAAAGGTATGATCGTTTGGACGGGGCACCACAAGGGCGATTTTACCACCCCATTTTGATTATTTAAAACCAATGAACTTCAACACCAGAACTGCGCTGTCGGTGACCATAATTTTCTGCCGCCGATAACAGTCTTTCAGTTTCTTGAAAATTCAGTTTCTTGAAAATTCAGTTTCTTGAATCAGGTTTGTAAAAATTTCACTCGAAATGGATTTATAAATTATATTCGAGTCAATGTTTCACTATTTCTATTCTCCTTCAAAACTTGATTACATAATTTTGGATTCTCTTCCCTATAGACACAATATTCTAGCGAGTGTGAACCGACCTTGTGTATTTTACTCAACAATGTAAACCTGTACTATGTGATGGTATAACGAGTACACACACACACACACACACACACAATGGGTAAATGCAAATCCAAGATGGCGGCCGTACGTTATATATACGCATTAATCATAACCATAAAGTTGTTTATGAACTGATGAATATTAATAATTTATTTGGCATAGTCGATAATAGTTTGCAAGTTTGCATGCAGATTCCCACGTAACTCAGCTCCTGCATGGGGTTGAGTTGGATGCATGTTTAGTATACAGTCTAGATGTCTAGACAGTGCATGGGTAGATAATTTGCAATAAATTCAGTATAATTTCATCAGCAACCCACCTAGTTTACTATACAAAGCAATAACAATAACAAAAGAGAAGTTTATTAAGAAAAGAGAAACGATGAAAATGTATTCGCATTGAAGGCTGCGTAAGAACATTGCTTTTATAGTGAGGATGAGCGGGAGGGGGAGAGGATGAGCGGGAGGGGGAGAGGATGAGCGGGAGGGGGAGAGGATGAGGGGGAGGGGAAGAAGCAAAATGTTTGAAGCACTCATTGTTCATTGAATTGAATGTTGAGGTTATAAGGTGCGTCGACAACGAGGTCGTTTTACACTTGTTGTTTATTATTCAGAATAATTTTCACTCAAATCTTCATTGGTTCACTGATACAGAAATAGAAACACAAATACAGCAGAAATAACATCCACAAATCCATTCAAAGAAGGCTTAACTGTGGGTTGAAATAGTGAATTATAAGTTCAAATACAAATTCGGACCAATTCCTCACACATTACAAGTAATAGGCTGAAGTAGTTGGAGCGAAAAGGAAGAAACAAATCTCTATTTGTTGATGTCTAATAAATGTCATTGGAGAAACAAAAACGAACACATGAGTTACAATCACATGAATCATCAGTGAGAGTTATCGTTACTTCAGCAAGTTCATATATATACTCGAAGTTGATTATTTGTTTATATCATTTTTTTTTTTTTTTAATAACATCGGAACTAGGTACAAAATCATTGTTCCCCATTCAAGAGACTGAGGATGGAAGATAGGATCGTTTGGACGGGGCACCACAAGGGCGATCTTACCACCCCATTTTGATTATTTAAAACTAATGAACTTCAATTTACACCAGGACTGCGCTGTCTGTGATGACCATAATTTTTTGCCGTAGATAAAAGTCTTCCAGTATAAACACACGAATGTTGATATCTTCCACTTTGAACTAAGTCTCTTGGGCAATGATCACTTCTCTCCATTGACAGCAGATGTAAAGTTTCATTACACACATTTGTATCGATTTGGATAATTTGTAGCAAGATAATATTTCAACAAATTGGAGTCAAGCCACTGACATTATTCAACCTGGTTTCAATGCCATTCCCTGATTGAAACTGAGCTCTTAGAATACTCAAATTTGATCAGAACACTATCGACAAGAACTTTCTGTCGGATGCGATTATTAAAAACTGAAAATAATATTTTCAAAAAATCCCCACATCTCTCATGATTAGGCCTACATGTTCAACAATTGCAATAGAATAATACAGAACATATTACATTATATTGTTCACAAACCATGAATAAATAAACGAATGAATAAAAGAACAATTTCGTATCCACCCATATTTCATTTTAGTTTTCAGGACACACCGATTCAGATGCTGACACCGAACCATGTATCATCTAAACTGCGTTGAATAACAAATTATACAAATTTAAGAGACAAATTATCTATGCAACGAAAGAATTGTTCATTATAAGCAACCGTTGCTTCGGAAAACAGCATAAACATGATTTACGTTTGATGAATTCAACCTTGCATGAGAATGTCCGAAGACAATCTAATTGAGCGACGATACACCGTAAAATAACGTATAAATAATGAAAAAAATGTTGACGTTTGAGCCGAGTTTTGCATACTGTTTTACTATAATATTTTGGCCTCATGTTATGCGTGACGAAAGCCGCCAAAGTATACATCCTTAACCTTTCATTGATTTCATAAATGAATCTCCTTTGAGATAATCACGCACACCGAAAACATCACATGCGATACGATTGGCGACACTTGCTGAATGTTTTCCATTAAAACATGAGTTATGCGTATTTAATTCATCCGTCAGTGTACGCAATGCTTCATGATATGAGGGTCTCGTTTCTCGTATGAATATATGGTATATCTATCTATATCTATATATATATATATATATATATATATATATATATATATATATATATATATATATATATATGAATATATATATATATAATATATATATATATATATATATATATATATATATATATATATATATTTATATTTATATATATATATATATATATATATATATATATATATATATATATAAATATAAATATATATATATATATATATATATATATATATATATATATGATATATATATATATATATGATATATATATATATATATATATATATATATATATATATATATTTATATATATATATATATATATATATATATATATGTATATATATTTCATATATATATATATATATATATATATATATATATATATATATATATATATATATATATATATATATGTATATAGTGTGTATGTGTATTTTTCGGAGATGAGATAAGTATCGTATAGCAAATTATTTGGTGTCACTGAGCTTGAAGCATGATAGCGCTATGGCATGCATTTTGACTTTTTTTTCATATATCTCACTAATCCTCGAATCTTATTCTAATATTAGGCCCACATAGATTGCAAGAGAAAGACCACTCGAAGTTGTGGATGTGATTGTTCATTATACGAGCTCTAGCGAGGATTCAATTTGACATACTGAAAAAAATTGGTGTTCGTTTTTAAGTTTTTGTTTCTGTTTTTTTAATTTTATGTTTTTTTGTCGGTTCTCCACAGGTCAAACGGCTACAGCTATCAATTTCAAACTTTTTCCCATAATGGTTCCTCATCTTACTCAGATCTGTATATAGTTTTGTGGCATTATCGGATGGTAACTGTTTTGTTTATGAATTTTCGAAATTTCAAAAATACGCATTAGAATAACACGGCGGAAAAAGAAAGAAAATATTCTTAGTTTAAAAAAAATGAAATTTTGTGTGAAGTTGAATTACATTCTGAAACACATTTCTGGAAATTCTCAGCTTGATCGGGTGAGAGCCATTTTGAAGAAAAAATATAAAATGTGCTGAATTGGTACCAATCGAAGCAGGTTTTACCCATTTATAACTTGAATGTCACCCAATTGGCGAATGTAGGCAAAAGTTTGGCAAAAAGATCGACGTACCATTACTCTTCACTCGTCTAAGAACGCATATATGGCGTTTTTCTAGTACGCTGGATTTGAGGTGTGATGTTTCTCACGGTGCTGAGGCCCGGAGTTCTACACTGCTCATAATGATATCATAAGTATTTCAGATATCTGATGAATTAGAGTTCATAATCAGAATCGAAGGAGGATTGATCCACAGTTGTCATAGAGTTTCTCCAAGAAGAAAATCATTAACAATATTCTAACCAATCAGTCAATTCAACTCGATTATCAACACACAATTATGTTCATCTTGATTGCACGAATGTAGGCCCATATCATGAAGCGTATAACACGATATCTCATTCTTTTGATCGGATACATGAAGCACCTCAATTTTTCAACTGATTCACGAGAAAGTCTGAACTACGAAATCGAAAAACTACACTTCGAATCAAATTACTGGTGAGCATTCGGCATTTGGTAGGCTTTAGATGCTTATAGGCATATTATATGAGACAGGACAAATCACCATTTCGCCTCGCTGGAGGGATTTAACTTCACTTATCCTTCCATCCATTCGTATTCCTTTATTTACGACAGATTCTAACTCATAATATATTTTATAGTATTCAAGAATTTAAATTACACTATGGTATTTTATGAATCAATGATTGAATGACTTACACTTTATACTTGTTTTCAGTTATTATTCACGTAATTTCAGTATTGTATCTATGTTATCATTTGTAATCTTATTTTAAGTAGCAAACTCAATGTAATGACTACAGTATTATAGGCCTACAATGATTGTATTTCATACTGAATTTTCAAAGGTTGTTTATATATTTTTATGTTCAACCATGTCTTGTACATCAAATTGGTTTTTAAGACATTAAATACTTACTTACCTACTCACTTACTTACTTACTACTTACTTACTCACTCTACTTACTCACTCTACTTACTCACTTACTTACTATTTCTTTCACCAGATAATCATATTTCGTTCCGCAGTTATGAATCAAAGCGTGTTATTTCATTATTTGATGTCAACAGTTGCTTCTAACCTGTGGAAATGAAAGAAAAGTGCAAGTGCATTCCGTAAGTTATCCACCGTTAATGCACCATTCAATAAATGCATCACTGAATCAAATACAAATACAACTTCAACAATGGAAATAGAGGCAGCGGCGGGTTTTCCCTTTGAAGATATTGACTGCAGACAATGCACAATGCACAATAGAACTGACGAGTGGTTTCGACCGTGTACAAATTCTGAATGAAATGCAGTTTTGGAATAGTATTATTCTAATATTCATACGTGAAGAGAGAGAGAAGATAATAAGACAAAGAGACGAAATATGTAGAGTATACATGTATAGCAGGGTGTACATTACTGCATTATAAGTATAAGATGATATTGATAGTGAAGTATAAGTTTACATGTGAATATGGGGACATATTGATATTGATAACAACGTGAATATAGCCCCACACAATGTGATGTGAATCGACAAAACTACATCAACAACTCAATTCTTCTTTTTTTCAATTTACTTCATTTCAATCAACACTTTGATGCTTTTCACATGTGGTCAACCATCAAGGTTTCAATAAAAGAAGAGGAGAAGAGAGAAAGATTTCAACCATGGAAAAATTGTGTGATTCAATGTTAACACACACTCGTTTTCATCCATATTGACGAGGTTTCTCGTGGTTTACCACAGTCTGCGTCCCTGCAAAGTGAAAGCTTATGAAGTACCAATTGACCGATGTAGATCGTCCGCCCTCGTGATTTCACAAAACATAAGAACCAATCAAGTGGACAGTGAAGCAGGGAAAAATAGGGAAATAACCAATGAAGGTATCTAAAATTTCCCCTGCCTCGTATAAGTCACGCCCATCCACTATAGTCAATTGGCTACGACTTTTGATGTAGATCTATATGATATTGTTTTTCTTCATGGTCTATTTAGATGAGCCACACTCTTAAAGAGCTTCGTCTGTGTTTTTTTTGTAAGCACTCCACAGGTTGCAGTGGTCGACAGATCGACATTACATTTTTTTGGTACATGCAAATTCATTCAAATTTGAACGGTTTGGAATAAATCGGTTGAACCAATTTTGAAACATTTTGTGTCGAAATTTCTTTTAAAAAAACATAAGATTAGTCTGGACAAAAAAAATTGAAAAATGAAATCTCTTCAAAGAAAAAAAAAATTCTGGATGTGTACACATGAATAGTACACATTATCACGATTTTGTGAGCAATTTGAACCAGCCGCTTTGAAGAAAAAAATTCAAATAACTGTTTTCATTCATCAAATATATGAAAATAATAGCAGAATTAGGTTGCCAAGATTCACTGCTTTCTAGTTTCGATATTTGCCCAACAATGAAGTATTTTCTGTGTGCGTCAAGGTGTGTAGAGAGTCGATAAAGTAGCAAGGGTAGACCTACTTCAACGACTTTGTACCTCTATTCAGATATCTCACTCATCTTACAACGCGTATGTTGCGTTTGCCTAGTGATAAACTTTACATCTGCTTAGACAAGGGAAACAAGTCTACATTGTCTTAAAAAACAAAGTGGATCAGTTGAAGCAAATTTAGAACTCATCTTTTCAGAAACCTATTTATGAAAAAATGATATTTACCGGGAAAACGCTCTTTGTGTTTCCGCGTTGATGGATGACCTGGAACATATCAACATATCTTTGGATTGGTTATTATATATATCCATCTTGAGATCCAAACCATTACGTAACTGCCCTCCTATTTTCCAATTGATTCCTACGATGAAAAGGAGGCTTTGTTTCAAACGTTTCCAATCAATTGGTGACACATGTTGCTTGTATTTAATTTGTATCTTGATAGCTCTGAGTGATTTGAAAACATCATATATCATATATTTTTTATATCAATAGGGTTCAATCGATTTGAGTGAAAGTTCGGTACAATGTGTATCATGATCAAACTAAGATTTCATGAGAAAATTGAATTGAATTCAATTCGATTTGAATTTGAATTTTGAATTTGAATTTGAAATTTGAATTGAGAATTTGAATTCTCTCAAAGAAAATATTGTTCATAGATTTTTTCCACTGGGTTATTCTTATGAGATTTTTGAGAACTTTGAAACAAGTTCTCTCAGAAGTGGTCCAACCGATTGCGCCTCAAAACTATTCAGTATCGAATTAGACAAGGACACATGTGTGTGCCAAGTTTAAACTGATTTTCATTTCCGGTTGACTAGTGGAGCGCGAAAAAAAAGTACTTTTTTCGTGTATGGTGAAATTAGAAAATAGTCTCAGAAAATAGTCTTCGCTTCGCTCACCCAATGATATTACTGTCGTGAGAATTCTTGGCATGGAGAAGTTAAGTCACGGCAAAACCTTCACTCGAGCGTTACCGTTCCACTTCCACCATGTCACTTCACAATGAAATTTGGTAAAAATATGTATTTATAGTGATGTATTCACAAAACCGAATGTATTCAATGTGCATCAGGTGCATTTGCTGCACATATCGTGTAGTTGGCTGCACAGATTGTCGAATGGAGCTGGGTTCGTGCCTTGGGTGTAGTCATTCTCATTCGCAAGTTGTGTTCAATATAATAAACATGCGAGATCCACTTCATTCATCACAGTATAAACCAACAAGTCGATCAGGCATCGATGTCGACACTGAAGACAGGCATTGGATGTAGGCATTGGATGTAGGGATTGGATGTAGGCATTGGATGTAGGGATTGGATGTAGGGATTGGATGTATGTATTGGATGTAGGCATTGGATGTAGGCATTGGATGTAGGCATTGGATGTAGGCATTGGATGTAGGCATTGGATGTAGGCATTGGATGTAGGGATTGCATATAGGGATTGCATGTATGTATTGGACGTAGGCATTGGATGTAGGCATTGGATGTAGGGATTGCATGTATGTATTGGATGTAGGCATTGGATGAAGGCATTGGATGTAGGGATTGCATGTATGTATTGCATGTATGTATTGGATGTAGACATTGGATGTAGGCATTAGATGTGGGCATTGGATGTAGGCATTGGATGTAGGGATTGGATATAGGGATTGGATGTAGGGATTGGATGTAGGGATTGCATGTATGTATTGGATGTAGGAATTGGATGTGGGCATTGGATGTAGGGATTGGATGTGGGGATTGCATGTATGTATTGGATGTAGGCATTGGATGTAGGCATTGGATGTAGGGATTGCATGTAGGGATTGCATGTATGTATTGGATGTAGGCATTGGATGTAGGCATTGGATGTAGGGATTGCATGTAGGGATTGCATGTATGTATTGGATGTAGGCATTGGATGTAGGCATTGGATGTAGGGATTGCATGTAGGGATTGCATGTATGTATTGGATGTAGGCATTGGATGAAGGCATTGGATGTAGGGATTGCATGTATGTATTGCATGTATGTATTGGATGTAGACATTGGATGTAGGCATTGGATGTAGGCATTGGATGTAGGCATTGGATGTAGGGATTGGATATAGGGATTGGATGTAGGTATTGGATGTAGGGATTGCATGTATGTATTGGATGTAGGAATTGGATGTGGGCATTGGATGTAGGGATTGGATGTAGGGATTGCATGTATGTATTGGATGTAGGCATTGGATGTAGGGATTGTATGTAGGGATTTGATGTAGGGATTGGATGTAGGGATTGGATGTAGGGATTGGATGTAGGGATTGCATGTATGTATTGGATGTAAGGATTGGATGTAGGCATTGGATGTAGGCATTGGATGTAGGGATTGGATGTAGGGATTGTATGTAGGGATTGGATGTAGGGATTGGATGTAGGGATTGGATGTAGGGATTGTATGTAGAGATTGTATGTAGGGATTGAATGTTGCCATTGAGTGTGGCCATTGGATGTAGGGATTGGATGTAGGGATTGGATGTAGGGATTGGATGTAGGGATTGGATGTGGGGATTGTATGTAGGGATTGAATGTTGGCATTGAGTGTAGCCATTGCATGTAGGGATTAGATGTAGGGATTGGATGTAGGCATTGTATGTAGGGTTTTGATGTAGGGATTGTATGTAGAGATTGTATGTAGGGATTGAATGTTGCCATTGAGTGTGGCCATTGGATGTAGGCATTGGATGTAGGGATTTGATGTAGGGATTGGATGTAGGGATTGGATGTGGGGATTGTATGTAGGGATTGAATGTTGGCATTGAGTGTAGCCATTGGATGTAGGGATTAGATGTAGGGATTGGATGTAGGCATTGTATGTAGGGTTTTGATGTAGGGATTGGATGTAGGGATTGAATGTAGGCATTGAGTGTAGCCATTGGATGTAGGGATTGGATGTAGGCATTGGATGTAGGGTTTGGATGGAGCGATTTGATGGAGGGATTGTATTTAGGCATTGAGTGTAGCCATTGGATGTAGGGATAATATGTAGGGATTGGATGTAGGCATTGGATGTAGCTGTATTGAGTGTAGCCAACGGATGTAGGGATTAGATGTAGGGATTAAGTGTAGCCAATGGATGTAGGGATTGGATGTCGGGATGGGATGCAGGCACCGGATGTGGGAATTGGATGTAGGGATTTGATACATGTAGGGATTGAATGTAGGGATTGTATGTGGGGATTGTAGGGATTGTATGTAGGGTTTGGATGTAGGAATGCGATGTAGACACCGGATGTGGAGATTGGATGTAGGCATTGGATGTAGGCATTGAGTGTAGCCAACGGATGTAGGGATTAGATGTGGGGATTGAGTGTAGCCAATGGATGTAGGGATTGGATGTAGGGATGGGATGCAGGCACCGGATGTGGAGATTGGATGGAGGCATTAGGTGAAGGCAACAGATGTAGGGATTAGATGTAGGGATTGAGTGTAGCCAATGGATGTAGGGATTGGATGTAGGGATGGGATGCAGGCACCGGATGTGGGGATTGGATGTTGCGATTGGATACATGTAGGGATTGAATGTAGGGATTGTATGTGAGGATTGTGGGGATTGTATGTAGGGTTTGGATGTAGGAATGCGATGTAGACACCGGATGTGGGGATTGGATGTAGACATTGAAAGAAAGTATGTAAGGCTTGCTGTGGCATTGTGTGAGGCGATGAGATTCGTGCGTTGAAAGTTTCGGTTTGTGTCTCGATACACATCATACAAGCTTCCTGCATTGCATGTATATAATTATAAGTTTTTATACGACAGGCAAATGTGGAAAACAATTGCCGATCAGAATTGGTTTTTTGAATCATTTCATATCTCCAACTCTGTCCAGAAATAATTATGGAAGATTTAATTACTAGTTGTGATTTAATTCCGATTTGCATGCTTCATTATATTATTAGTAGGAAAACAAGATTTTACACGAGAACAAGTTATTACTGAACTATGATCATGGAGGGGTCATAATGATTGTATGTCTTATGTATGAAATGAATATACCACTCTCACATGCAATTCGTCAAGATATTTATTGCACCTAATTTGTATGAAAACAAACTTCAATACTAAATCACTTCCTTGTGTGTTTCCTCTTTTCGAATAGCGTTCATTTTTTGTTTCAATGAATCATTCAGAGCCCGCGGTCATAGATTAACCCCATATACATTACGGTACTCTAAAATAACCACATTCAAATATATATATATATATATATATATATATATATATATATATATATATATATATATATATATATATATATATATATAATATATATACATATATATATATATATATATATATATATATATATATATATATATATATATATATATATTTATATATTTATTTATATATATATATATATATATATATATATATATATATATATATATATATATATATAAATATATATATTTATATTTATATATATATATATATATATATATATATATATATATATATATATATATATTCATCTATATTCATATATATATACATACATATATATATATATATATATATATATATATATATATATATATATATATATATATATATATATATATATATATATATTCATCCATATTCATATATATATATATATATATATATATATATATATATATATATATATATATATATATATATATATATATAGAGATAGATATATATACTTTTTTTCATTATTTGAATCCAAGATATTCGATGTCCTCAACTGGAAAGCCAGGAAGAACTCTTGTTTTTTTCAATTTTTGGGGTGGAAAATAGAACTTTCTTCCCTCATTTTCCCAAACAGAATGAACATTTCCTTCACGTATTTGTTCTAATTTCTTCAATAAAGGATCTGTACGTTTTCCGACAAAAGATAACATTCATTGTACATTCATCACCCCCTATCTTCCTTTCCCCCTTCCAACCAGTCAACCACTTTCCCCCCTCCCCTCCCTCCTGAGTGGATGTCTCTAAACATGAGCATCTTGACACAATAAAAACACTTACTTTCTTTTATACGTATTGTCTACACAGTTTCCACCGTGCATTTGTATAAATGTCTCGTCTGAGCCAAACCATTGTGGATGATAATACTATTGTGAATAAATGCTGCTATCTAAGAAGGTTTTGTAGATTGTTCAGGGTATAAGTCTTCTGTATTGTCAGACACTTTTTGTACTATCTGTTTTCTTCCGAGTGGAGGATGCTGGCAATGGCTTTTATCCCTTCCTGTCCTCCACCTCCACCCCCCTCAATGTTTTATTCTTCCACAGTGGGCTTACTCTTCTTCAATTCCAGATGTATACACTTAATTCTTTTCCGTATTTTTTTTACTGGATTTTTCCTATTCATTCTCGTGTAGCCCACTGTTACGAAATTATGTTGAAGTTTTTGTTCAATCACAGATAATCGAGATAAATGTATCTGTTGTTCAATTTGTGTGAGAAGGATGAAATCCTGATTGAAATGAATGATGAAAATATCAACATTTCTCATTTTTCATATATAACAATGATTTCGAACGAAATAATACAATCTCACAGAAAAGCGCTATATATTTTCGAGTTGAGATAAAGGTTTAGCCTTGCGTAATATTGAAGTTTCTCAATATTTTTCGGAATGAGTTCATTTGATCAACGTAGACATACACAAATATGATCGAAAAAGATTAATTGTAACCGATACAAAGATTGTATGTCAATTCTTCTGAATTTTAATTGGTCACCTTTTTCTTGTTGGTGCGCCCTTCATCTTCTTCTGGAGGGAAAATCTTGATTTTCATATTTTCTTCAGTATAGGTTTATTATTTTCATCAATGTGAGATTATTATTCAAAGTAATATAATGCCGACCTTCCATGAACGCGATATGCGTTTTGCTTTCGCAAGGCGGTCGAATTGAGGCGAGCTCAACTATCAGAAATCAAGTAACTTTCGTCACTGATTGGTCGTTTATCATCAAGGTGGCTTCAGCGAATTCGCAATCCGAATAACGCAGGTATGGAAGCCCAGCAAAATATTATTATTCTGTCTAATTATTGTGTGACACAATATAATAGTCGTCTATAGCAAACAGTCACGATTTTTTCTTTGGAATTCTATTCATATTTATTCATAATTCTACATGCTACTCACTCTACAATTCATCCATCTCTGATCTGTTTCATACGTTCTCTCCATTTCTTCTGGAGTTTCCTCTCGAAGGATCTTCACTTTCTTCCACACATTCCGAACGTTCAGGACGTCTTTATCGGATCAATCTAATTTGCTGTCTTCGATATTTTTTTTTTATGACATCGGATTAAAATGTAAACAAAATCTGAAAATGCCAAACAACTCACTTTTTGTTTCAATAACATCGAAACTTGATGTAAAATCATTGTTTCCCAATAAGGGCTGTGGATGAAGGTAGCATCGTTTGAACGGGGCACCACAAGGGCGATCTTACCACCACATTTTGATTAGATAAAAGTCTTTCAGTTTCCGAACGTCCAGAATACATTATGACTGTTTCTGTGATTTGTATCCGGACACAAAATACACTAATGTTGAAATCTTCCATTTTGAAGTGAGTCTCTCGGGCAATGATCACTTCTCTCCATTAGAAAATACCCACTTGAATTCACTAAAATACCAATTCAAAATACAGAAATCTTTTAATTGAATTGTTCTGATTCCTGATTTTATGGTAAACAAGAATCGAGAAGAGAACGAATAAGTATATATATATATATATATATATATATATATATATATATATATATATATATATATATATATATATATATTATATATATATATCTATATATATATATATCTATATCCATATATATATATATATATATATATAAATATATATATATATATATATATATATATATATATATATTTATATATATTATATATATATATATATATATATATATATATACTTATTCGTTCTCTTCTCGATTCTTGTTTACCATAAAATCAGGAATCAGAACAATTCAATTAAAAGATTTCTGTATTTTGAATTGGTATTTTAGTGAATTCAAGTGGGTAATTTCATTCCTGAAATTGTATGGATGTATGTGAACTGTATGCCCACTGAACCGTCCCTCAGGAGGCCGGGGTTCGTTTCCCGCCATGTTCGACCATTCCGACATGGGTTTGCCTCTGTCTTTTGAGTCAATACCGGGATGGTTCCTCAACATGAGTTCACGACCGATTTCCCCCCACTATACAAAAACACTCGATGAAATGACCTTTCAATTCAATTCAATTCAATTTCATTTCATTTTATTCTGCGTAATACAATAACTGATACATAATATGAGTGGTGATAGTAAAATCAACAGAAGCCCGCGTAAGAACACAAGTTCTTGAGTGCGGTCTGACAGAAGAAAAACATTTATGAATATTGTGGCTCGTAGCAGATACGTAATACATAAATAATATTTGATATTCAAGAGAAGACAAACAGAACAAAATTTAATTTTAAATTATCAACACCAAGTCATTGTGGAGAAATGGATTTGTCTGGATTATAGTATTTTGAATAGCATAGTGACATGAATTAGTATATATTTAATCACGTGGTAGATTCGATTACATTTGTAATAAATGGTAATGGTGTATGGTATATGGTTTGATAATATATGGTACTAAAACAAGGTGAAAATAGTTATGTATCTAATTAATTTGGTGAAGCATGTTGTGACAAATAACTCTCCCAGACAACCTCAGCCAATGGTCAATTTGTTTTTTGAAAATATACAAACTACTTGTTTCTCTGATATTAGAAGTAATTTTATTGAAGATATGAGGTCCAATGTAATCGGCACATTGTCGACCAATTTGCTTCCTCCTCATGGGAATAGCTAAATTTTGTAGATTATGACTCCTAGTATAATTAGCAGTGCTTTCATCTCAACATCCACCATCTCATTTAACATTCACCGACGCCAATAGATCTTTGTCATCAGTGGAGTGCGTCGTTGAACCCAATACAGATTATGATAAAAGATTAATTGGTTGAACAACTCCCCTTCCTCGAGAATTACCCATCTATAAGTGGAATGAAGCTAGAAACAAACGCATGAAAACTTATTTCCGAATAACTTGATTTCCGAAAATCATCGCAAAAAAAAAAAAGGAAGAGAAAAAATCAAGAAGAATGGGAACGATTTGTCATCAAATACGAGTGCTGTTTGAAATGTTCGTCATTAAGTGGATTGTATGATATTTACAGTTGGTGAACTAATCGGATTGGTATCGATTATTCTCTTTGATTCGATTCGGCAATTTGGTCGATATTCCAATGTCCATGTCAACTAATATGTATGATTGAATTGATCCCATCGTTTATCAGAATGTTGATGTATGATCTTTCAAATGCAATTGATGCCAACTGTTGCCACTCAATTCATCAATAATATCCACATTCTCTTGATCATTTTCCTGCATGAATTGATGTAAGAATTAGAGATTGAAAATTGACCGACAATAATATTATTTTTCTCTTATACAGTCAAGTCTTCCTTGGAGACCTTGTGAATTTTATTAATATCAATTACATAATCTATGTGAAAAATTGAGAACGATGGAAAAGAAACGTCGTTGAGGTTTTCCATTCTTCAACTCTTGACTGAATATAATTCATCATGATTATATGAAACCACTATGATTATTTGTGTCGGCTAATTTTATAACTCTTTTATTTCATCCATTAATTAATCCAAATGAATCATTGCATGAGATTATGCAGAAAATAGGTAGAATCGATATAATAATGATAATATTATGATAATGTCATGATAATAAGTGATCATTGTCCAAGAGACTTGGTTCAAAGTGGAAGATATCAACATTCGTGTGTTTTGTTTACTCTCAATACCAATGCTGATAATGTCCGGATACATGTCACAGGAACGGTTTTTACTTTTAATGTGTTTCGGACTTTCGGAAACTGAAATACTTTTATCTGCGTCGGAGAGTTATGGTCACCAACAGCACAGTCCTGGTGCTGAATTTCATTGGTTTTGAATAATTATAATGAGGTGGTTAGATCGCCCTTGTGGTGCCCCGTCCAAACGATCCTACATTTCATCCTTAGCCTTAATTGGGGAACAATGATTTTGTATCAAGTTTCGATGTTATTAAAAAAAATAAAAAATAATAATACCCATCACGCCACTGTATGTGTATATTTGTTTCTCGTAGGTTGGTGTGAATGCACGTTTTGTGGGCGTAAGAAAGAGAAAGATAGAGAGGGAGCGAGAGAGAGATAAAGATAGGTGTCGACATTATTCCTTTACTGACTTCTGTCTTGTCTATCCGACTAGCGTTAATGGGAGACAATCAGTAGTCGATAGTGTGTGATTGTGAAGCTTGTGAAGCAAGCCTAGGCGTGGCTTTGTCTAACTGATACGAATGACTTT
>OZ023330.1:38337063-38367063 GCA_964007535.1 Brachyptera risi | reverse complement strand
TACATTTGATAAAACCGATAACATGAAAATAATGTGTATGCCTCGAATATATTTCCTCTTCCATAGAAGAAATTTGTACGTCTTTTATTATTCATGAACACAGAATACTTGAATAAAATCATATTTTCTCACTGCGATGATCAAGAAAACTGATCAGACATTCTGTGTTGTGAAGTTTTTGGATCCATTTCAGATCTAGATAACTTCATTTTCATCGATTCATTTTTCTCTTCTTTTCAATTATCTCCCCCTTCTATGTACCATGACTCATTTTGGTGAAGTAACTGAATCAGAAATAAAACAAAGATTCCTGTCATCTCCATTTTTCAAACACCTGTTTCCATATACCACTATATTGATTCAATGAAATCACCAGAAATGTTGGTAGTTAGACAAGCTGAAGCAAGGATTCAATTTGGCATACTGAAAAAAATTGGTGTTCGTTTTTATGTTTATTTATTTATTTTGTGTTTGTTTTTGTTTCTATGTTTTTTTGTCGGTTCTCCACAGGTCAAACGGCTACAACTATCAACTTCAACCTCTTTCTCATCATGGTTCCTCATCTAACTTATATTTGTATAATTTGGTGGCATTATAGGGTGGTAACTTTTATTTTTAGGAATTTTAGAAATTTCGAAAATACCCACTAGAATAACACAGCGGAAAAAGGAAACATTCTTTATCTCCAGAAAAATGAAATTTTGCGTGAAGTTGAATTACATTCTGATACACATTTCTGGAAATTCTCAGCTTGACCGGGTGCGTCATTTTGAAGAAGAGACATAAAATGTGCTTCGTTGGTACCACTCGAAGCAATTTTTACCCATTCATAACTCAAATGTCACCCAATTGGCGAATGTAGGCAGAAGTTTGGCAAAAAAGTCGACATACTATCACTCTTCACTCGTCTAACAACGCATATATGGCGTTTTCCTAGTTATCGAAATTGAGCCGCGGTGATCCCACTCATTGAACACACATCCGTATCAATTGACCACACCTCACATGCTGCACCAAATAAGTACCAGATTTCAATCTCAATTATCCTCAATAGTATGACCCGTAATTGTCGATGTTTATGACTAATTACGATAAACATAATATGCATACATCAATGTTGAATTAATTAATATGCATGAAATATTGGTGGGCAGCATTCTAGGACAAGTTTCACTTTGGGGTCTACAAATCTACTCCACGGCGACGGTGTAACGCTGAATTAATTTAATGAGTGCTAACACCGGCGGTGACTGTTCAAAAAACTGATTCATTCATGTTCATAAAATGTATCATGATATGTATATGCAGTTATGGCTGCAGAACTTGATTATGTAGTTTCAAAGATGATTACGAGCTATTTATTCGTGATTGATTTTAGGGTTGAAGCGCTTTGATAAATATTTTAGGGCAATTATGCATTTGTGTAGATCGATAGTATGCATGCGATGTGAACGATTTGTATCGAGACGCGTCTCCAAGTAGTAACAAACTGTTCAGATTCCCATCAAGGCGATGCTGAGCAATAAGAATCAAGCCTAATAAAATTAGATTTAAAAAAAAAAATTCCAAATTAAATCCAAACAAATAACATTCACAGAAAACCACATAACGGATCGAAATCGCCAGTAGCGTTCTGCCCTAACCCTGTCAAAATTCAATTAAATTCCTCTATAATTTCAAATGAATTAGTGCGCATATCGCAAGCAAATAAACTGCAGGAAACACACTCGATACTAATCAGGACTATACAATTTCAGGAAAAACCTTCCATGACCTAACTCGGTTGGCACTGGTAACATATGCGCAGCTCCGCTGCACACAGAGAAGACAGGGTGACACACTGAACCGTCATTCGGGAGACCGGGATTCGATTTCCGCCATGGTCGACCATCCTGACAGGGGTTTTTCGTGGTTTCACTCTGTAGTTCGGGTTGATATTGGGATGGTTCCTCAAAAACATGCCACGACCGACTCCTTCCCACCATCCAAAACACCTAATAGAATAACCTTTCATCTCATCATCCCATCATCTCATTCATCATCCACCGACGCCAATAGATCGTAGCCACCAGTATAGTGCGTCGTTAAAACCCAATATGAATAAAGTGAACGATTGGTAATTGAAACTAGACTAAATAGCCTCTGACATGGTAAAATGAAATTGAAATGCACATTTTAATCAACTAAACAAATCCATGGACTGGATTAAAATACCATGCAACATCAATTGATTGGGCTCTTTGGAATTGAATAATGGAGAGACGCATTTTCATTTGTCAATAACGAGGTCTCATTTGAGGTCGATTTTACCAACGTTGGTTTACTTCATTCAGATTATCTACCGATGTTTTTTTCTTCACCAGTCTCATACCTCAATTCAGTAGGATCAAAACGACATCAAATCCAGAGTCAGGATCGAATCAAATCGAGGATCGAGATCAGTTCGAATCCAGGATCCGTTTTCCTACTTCATGAAGACTGATCCTAGTAGTGAAGAAGTGAGATTGCATCTCGAATGGTTCGTTAAACTTGAATACAGTCAATATATAAGAGCTTAAGAGGCTACTTTACATCTCACAACCCATGAGTAAAATTTGCAGGGAACGAACAAAACAGGACAAAAAGCGTCAATACAGGCCTTTAGCTCCCAACACATGGTGGGTAAATGGAAGAACCAATAAGTATAATTATTATTGAAATGAAGCAACAATGAGTATATCTGTGTCTCTACGTTCACTGAAAATCATAATTACATATCACTGAAAAAATCGTAGGAACAATGAAAATGAGGTAGAAACATGTTGACAATTATTTTGGAAGGGTTGAAAACATACCACGAACTGAAGCTCTTCGTACGAGTACGTATTGAATACTGGTGATCATCTAACCGAAAACTAGCTGTGAGTTAATACGATGATTGGTTTTACGTTGCCAACTTGGGCCACACACGTCTGCAATCAAGCCGGTAGGCAACATGTAAAGAGGCCTCTTAACGCTCATGTTTAAGAGTTGATAATAATTTTGAATTAACTAATCAGTGAAGTCTCACGAAACTCAGTGAACAAAAGATATGGAGTGTCAAATTTACAAGAACTAAAAACCGAACTTCAAAAAACGTATTGGTACCAATATATCATCCATACTATTGTTCATACTTCTCAGATATAATGGTGATAATTTCCTCATAAATTCACCATCTTCGGAACACATGCAAGTCTACCATAAATTAATTGACACTACACGCTATGAATACAAGTAAAGCTCGATGAATTTAATAATATATTATTCATCTAACACGTCCCACAAGATAATTTGTACCAGTCAATCGGTTACTCTGCTCGCTGCTGGCTCGGCACCTCACATCGTCAATGTAATTACATGATACAAATACGCCCGATCGAACGTATCGGTTTTGATCGCAGGTGATCTAAGGTGACGAACGTGTTCATTGGTTCTCGAGTATATATTTATAGTGACTAGAATGTACAAAGGTTGAACTGTTTGGCTCTGTTATTATGATTTGTTTTACCAATTCGTTCTATTTGTTGACTTTGTTCTGTGGTAGTTGACCGTTCTATCAGACCGTATCACCTTGCAATCACATCTGTGGTCGTAGTTGTGTAGTTGTAGTTGGTGGTTGTTGTCAGTCGAGCTGTATGTATACTGATGTATATATATATATATATATATATATATATATATATATATATATATATATATATATATATATAAATATATATATATATATATATATATATGTATATATATAAATATATATATGTATAAAAATATATATATATATATATATATATATATATATATATATATATATATATATATTTATATATATAGATGAAGATATATTCATATAGATAAAGATATATTCATATATATATATATATATATATATATATATATATATATATATATATATATATATATATATACTTGACCATCTGAGCTAACGAGGCGGGTATATTCCAGAGATATCAATGTGTGTTTAATTTCACAGATGGAAGTTGAGGGGTACACATTCTACCTGTTCGAGAACTCAGTTACTATGTGATGCACTGAGATAATCACGATCAATTACACTGTTCTCCGGATCAAACCTCATAGGAGTAGGCGTGAATGTGAGTGCATGACTTTCTGTCGAGCAATCAGTATATATATATATATATATATATATATATATATATATATATATATATATATATATATATATATCTTCATATATCAATAAGTAGGAAATGAGAGTACGAAAGTCAACTCCACTCAGAAAGTTCAGGAATGATACCTCTGGATCCACAATTAAGTTTTTCCAATAACACTTTCTGGGATCGAATGGATATACCTGTAGGCCTACAAGTTGTTATAATAATTTCACTCCCTACTCACTCTCCATCACAGTGGTGTAGAAGACACCATGTTGTATCCATGTTGTATGCTGTAAAATGATTCACAGTATTTCGGGGTCGAGAGTGCATTATACAAAATGAATACATTCAGTCTCAACTTTGATGACACATTATAATCAAAACACTCGAATGTTCACACAATTTCTCAAGAATTCAGTCATATTCGTATTATTCAAGCTGCAAATTGAAAATAAGAATGTATTGAGATTTGAGGTATATGATACAAGTCTTGTTGGACAATGTGGTGCTTTTTTAATCGGTCCCATTTATCAATACGAATCTCTAATTGGGGAACAGTGGTTGTAAATGAATCAAGATTTCAATGTTGACATAAAAAATGGATAGAATCTCAAGTTTTCTGTACATTATAAGCAATCTTATTGGAAGTAGTCTTAAAGCACGCCTTCAACAATCATCCCCGATATGATATTCTCGACACGTACCAAACTAGTCTGTATGTGCATGTTTCAAATCAATCATTCCGCAACAACGTATTGTTCGGTGGAAATTTAAATATTTGTAAATTCGTTCCGACGTGTTTCTCAATTTACACGACATTACGTACAAGCACATTTTGTGAAAAGTGGCACGGATCGTTTCACTCGTTTCGCAACAAAAAAAGTGCGGAATGAAATAATTCTTGGGAATTTCAAGTTCTCATACCATTGATGATACTTATCCACTATTTATATATTCATTTATTTCGACATTAATTCAAATTGAACAGACATTATTGTGCATGAGTGACAAACGATGTGGGCCTACCTGCACCACCCAATCTATGTAGATGATTAATGTCGAGGGTATATTTCAGTAAATTCACCTCCGTATTGGAAAAAAATATACGGCATATATTTCTTGATCAACGATTCGTTTTTTTTAATAACATCGAAACTTGATACCAAATCATTGTTCCCCAATTAAGGCTATGGATGAAAGATAGGATCGTTCGGACGTGGCACCTCAAGGGCGATCTTACCACCCCATTTTGATTATTCAAAACTAATGAACTTCAACACCAGGACTGCGCTGTATGTGACCATAATTTTTCGCCGTAGATAAAAGTATTTAAGTATAAACACACGAATGTTGATATCTTCCATTTTGAACTAAATCTCTTGGGCAATGATCATTTCTTTCCATTGACCGCAGATGGAAAGATTATCATTATACACAATCGACAAATCAAATAAGTGATAGAAACCACGAAAAACCAAGTTAGGATGCAATTTTTTTCTATTCCATATATCAGAGTCGCATCAATATGACAGAATCACTCCAACAAATACAAAGTTCTGCTCGGTTTCAACATAAAATTATGAATTTTGGATAATTCACATGATGACATATGCTCGATATTGAGACAGGTAAATGACAACTACAATCAATTGGTCTATAAGCCTGGTTTATTTCCATTCAATGTTCCACGTATCAATTGACCATGATGTATGATTTTCCATCTTCTCGAAACTAATTTCGAGTATGAACATCATTCAGAATATTTGAACAATATCTGAATAATCTCAATAAGCATGATAATAATTAATTATTATAATCATATTTTCGTAATCCTGAATCATTTTTCTTGTGATCCTCATTTTCGTAAGCCTTATAGGCTATAGGCCCGGTTTCACGAAACTGGATCAAGCAATAGTTAGCGGATTAACTTGTTATCACCATTGGTTACATATGTTATTTTTGTACCTTTAATTGATAGTTAGTGGATTAGCACCCCAACCAAGATTGCTAAAACTGGGCCTTAATTGGGGATCAATGATTCAGTTTCAAGTTTCGATGTTATTAAAAAAAAAGTAATCAAAACTGAAATTAACAAATCGATATATACTCAAAAACCTCAAACATTCTATAAGTGATGATCTTTAAAGTTCTAAAAATCAGAGTCTACGTCAAGGGTCATCGTTTGCCCTAGATTAGGTCACAAATCATCGTCAACTCGCGCACGAACGTGTAGATCGTGTATGTGGCCAGCATCGACCGACCTTGTCTCTAGCCGGCGAGCGGTCACTGTTCTGCAGGTAGTGCTACATACTGATAGGGCGGTGTAGGATGAGATGCTGTTAGTGGGCGAGGGGGGCGAGGTGAGAGGGGAGAGGGGGGAGGGAGAGATACAGGTCCAGCGAGTTATATCGTTCGGCAAGACAGGTGCATGTGGAGAACGACTAATCGAACGAGTTGGAGCGTTCTTCACTGAACAGGTGCATGTGGCGAACGATTAATCGAACTTGCTGTTTCGAATTCTTGATGTTTGAAACCTTGTTCGAAATGTTCTTGATCGATGGAATTTGATTGGATAATTTATAGGAGATGTGACAATGATTATTGTTGGTGAATAATCCTCACCAATAGATTGTTTTGTGATGTAGAGAACTGGTTTGATTCGTCACAATTTTAATTGTTGGAATTCATCAAAATATGACAAGCATGATTCTCATTTCTTTTTATATTGGGTTTTAACGACGCATTATACTAATGGCTACGATATATTGGCGTCGGTGGATGATGAATAAGATGATGGGATGATGAGATGAAAGGTTATGTCAATATGGTGGAAAGGATGGTTAGAAGGAGTCGGTCGTGGTCTGTTGTTAAGGAACCATCCCAGTATCAACCTGAACGACAGAGGGAAACCACGAAAAAAACCTGTCAGGATGGTCGACTATGGAGGGAATCGAACCCAGGTCTCCCGAATGACGGTTCAGTGTGTTACCACTCGGCCACGCGTCTCGGTATGGCATGGTTCTTCCTGTAACGAAGTGATTGGAAAATATCAAGATTGAACAAAATAATTGTGAGACAATTTCAATTCCTTCAAAATTATTATTTTCCGAAAATAAATCCTCATAGCTGTTTCATGATATTGAGATTTTCTATCAAGAATAGTAACCATGTATATCATAATGACTATGATAATGACTTTTATAATTTGTCACCAACAATGAAATCTAAAACCTGGTAATTATTTTTTTAAAAATGAACTCAAGAAATACCTTGTTGAATTATGTCCTTATATACAGTGGGAGAGGACCTATCAATCAATAACACACTATAATTCGTTGCCATCGCAATTGAATGTAATTTTAGTTTGTAATTTTGAATAGGCCTATGTAATTTCATATGTGTAATAATTAGACGAGCTTTAGCGAGGATTTGATTTGACATACTGAGAAAAATTGGTGTTCGTTTTTCTGTTTTTTTTCTGTTAATCTGTTTTTTGGTCGGTTCTCCACAGGTCAAATGGCTACAGCTATCGAATATAAACTTTTTTTCATAATGGTTCCTCATCTAACTTAGATCTGTATAGTTTTGTGGCATTATCGGGTGGTAACTTTTATTTTTATGAATTTTAGAATTTTCAAAAATACTCGCTAGAATAACACGACGGAAAAAAATGAAAATATTCTCATTTTCAATAAGAATGAAATTTCATGTGAAGTTGAATTACATTTTGATACACATTTCTGGAGATTCTCAGCTCGATTGGGTGAGCCATTTTGAAGACAAAACTTGAAATGTGCTAAATTGGTACCATTCGAAGCAGTTTTTACCCATTTTATAACTTAAATGTCACCCAATTGGCGAATTTAGGCAGAAGTTTGGCAAAGAAGTCGACATACTATTAGTTTCCTCTCGTCTAACAACGCCTATATAGCGTTTTCCTACTATATTGACTAATTTCAAAGCATGTACTTTTAATACAGAGTGTAAAATGTTACTGCTCAAGAAATGAATAAATGATTTGAATTGGATTACCGACTGTATCACTCTACTTGTTGATCAACCAGTTCATATAATGGCCTACAAAATACTTCTCTGGATTGGCGAGAAGAACATTGTGCACTCATCACTCAAACTCTCACTGTCACTGGTGCATAAACACACAACTGAAATGCAGTTTTATGCACACGTGTGGAATAATTGCAGTGTACCCGTTGCTGTTAAACAGGATTTGGTTTTTAGAATGTGTCTAATTGTCAATACGTTGAACAAGTGGATTTTTATCTTTCAATGACCGATATTTAAAAAAATATATATATACGTGGGGCTTGAAATGTATTTGTATTTATTGGCATTTCATAGTATACACCATTCACTTGTATGACAATTGCATTGTACTTACAAAGATTATGAAAATTTGTCAATTGAAATAGAATATTAATATTAAGGCCTATGACTATCACTAAGAAAATGCTATATACGCATTGTTAGACGAGCGGAAAGTGATAGTATGTCGACTTCTTTGCCAAACTTCTACCTAAAGTTGCCAATTGGATGACATTTAAGTTATAAATGGGTAAAAACGGCTTCGAGTGGTACTAATTTAGCACATTTCATGTTCTTTCTTCAAAATGGCTGGCCCGATGGAGCTGAGAATTTCCAGGAATGTGTGTCAAAATGTAATTCAACCTCACACAAAATTGTATTTTTTCGGAAAATAAAAATATTCTCATTTTTTTCCGCCGTGTTATTCTAACGGGTATTTTTGAAATTTCTAGAATTCATAAAAATGAAAGTTTTCATCCGATAATGCCACAAAACAATACAGATCTGAGTTAAATGAAGAACCATGATGAAAAAAAGTTTGGAGTCGATAGCTGTAGCCGATTGACCTGTGGGAAACCGACAAAAAACAAAAAAAAAAGCATAAAAACGAACACCAATTTTTTTGAGTATGTCAAATTGAATCCTCGCTGAAGCTCGTCTGATTGAAATAAACTAGGAAAACGCAATATATGCGTTGTTGAACGAGCAGATAGTAATGGTGTGTCGACTTTATTGCCAAACTTTTGCCTAAATTCTTCAATTGGGTGACATTCAAGTTGGAAATGGGTGAAAACTGCTTCGAGTTGTACCAATTTAGCACATTTCACGGTTTTTCTTCGAAATGGCCCACCCGATCAAACTGAAAGTTTTCAAAAGAGTGTATCATAATGTAACTCAACTTCGCGCAAAATTTCATTTTTTTCGAAAATGAAAATATTCTCTCTTCTTTTCCGACGTGTTATTCTAATGGGTATTTTTGAAATTTCTAAAATTCATAAAAAAAAAATTATCATACGAAAATATCACAAAACTATGAAAATCCGAGTAAGTTGATTACCCAGATTAAATAAAGTTTGAAGTTGATAGCTGTAGCCGTTTGACCTGTGGATAACATATAAAAAAAAACAATAGAAACATGAAAAAAAAAAACGAAAACCAATTTTATTTAGGTATGTCAAATTGAATCCTCGCTGAAGCTCGTCTCACTAGGAGAACGGTATATACGCGTTGTTGGACGAGCGGAAAGTGATAGTATGTCGACTTCTTTGCCAAACTTTTGCCTGAATTCGCAAATTGGGTGACATTTAAGTTATAAATGGGTGAAAACTGCTTCGAGTGCTACCAATTTAGCACATTCATGTTTTTCATTCAGAATGGCAGACCCGATCAAGCTGTGGATTCCCAGAAATGTGTATCAAAATGTTTTTCAACTTCACACAAAAAATTTTTTTTTTTGAAAATGAAGATATTTTTATTTTTTTCCCCACCGTGTTATTCTAATGAGTATTTTCGAAATTTCTATAATTCATAAAAAAAAGTCAGCACCCGATGATGCCACAAAACTATACAGATCTGAGTTGGATGAAGAACCATAACAAAAAAAAAGTTCGAAGTTGATAGCTGTAGCCGTATGACCTGTGAAGAACCGACAAAAAAACATGAAAAAAAAAAACATAAAAACGAACGCCAATTTTTTTTCAGTATTTCAAATTGAATCCTTGCTACAGCTCTTCTAATGAAGCTCGTCTAATAAGATAAAAGCAGCTTCTAAAAACGTACTTAGAGCATAAAATATCTTCAATTTATATTAAAAAGTCATGACTATAAATTAATATTCATTGATGGTTTGCGTCAACTTATTCGTTCATACTACATACCGTTGTTTAATGTTAAACTTTTGTGTTCCATTAAAAACTGGCACCACCAGAATGGAAGTGGAGGTGCCGTATATATGATCCCATCATAACCCCAAGTGTGGGCATATATATATATATATATATATATATATATATACATATATATATATATATATATATATATATATATATAAATGGATATATATATATCTATTTATAAATATATATATATATATATATATATATATATATAAATGAATATATATATATATATATATATATATATATATATATATATGTATATATATATATATAAATATATATATATATATATATATATATATATATATATATATATATATTTATATATCTATATGAATATATGATCATATATATATATATATATATATATATATATATATATATATATGTATATATATATAAATATATGATTATATATATATATATATATATATATATATATATATATATATATATATAAATATATATATATATATATATATATATATATATATATATATATATATATATATATATATATATATATATACATATGAATATATATATGATTGAATTTATATATATATATATATATATATATATATATATATATGAATATATATATATGATTGAATTTATATATATATATATATATATATATATATATAAATATATATATGATTGAATATATATATATATATATATATATATATATTTTTTTTTTTTCCATATTGGGTTTCAACGACGCTCTATACTGATGGCTACGATATATTGGCGTCGGTGGATGATGAATGAGATGATGGGATGATGAGATGAAAGGTTATTGCATCAGGTGTTTTGGATGGTGGAAACGAATGATTCCATAGATTCCCTGAATATACACTAATATATACAGTGTATACATGCATGTAATTTATGATGTTACTGCTCTCAGGTTTAAGTCATGACAATCACTAATTATTGCTTCGAACATATGCATTGGCATACATATGTGTGCTATGCACTTTCAGCTGAGAACAAGTTATTCAATTATACTTTTCAAGGTGATAACATAGATCATAGTTTCAAAAACAGGATGCGTTCGGAAACTAGAAATTCGGTTCGTGTCAGCCACATATCATTAGTGGTTCTGACTGGATGTGGTTGGAAAAGTTTTTTTCAAACTGTGTTTTGACGAGGTATGAAAAGACTAGATTCAAATGTTGTGGCACATTCTTATATATCACCAATTTCTCACATGTCGGAAGTAATTTTTAGTGTATGTTACATAATGTTTTTCTCGTAATAATACGCGATAATATAATGATAATTCAATCAGATATATTAAAAATTGAGATACGATATGATTGAGTGGAAGTTTGGGATGGAAATTAAAGTCCAGTCCCGGATTTACGAACAGGCTGGCAAGGCTGGAACCTAGGGGCGCTTGCGCTCTTCGATCCTCAATTCTTCGTTTGTTTTGTTTTTTTTAATCTTTGTTCATTTTTCGAATAAGATGAATCGTATCAAAGAAGTGCAAAATTAAGTAAACGCATCGGTGAGAATCAAATCAAGAGTATTGAAAAGTTATCATCATCATTTCCATTCCGATAATATATGTGTATATATATATATATATGTATATATATATATATATATATATATATATATATATATATATATATATAAATATATGGTATTTTCAAGACTTCCATGGTTAATATAATGGGGAATGGAAATATTTTCGGAAATACCATGTTTTTTAGTAGATTTATTATCCCACCAAGGTTTCGACCCTCTCACTGTGGTCATTATCAAGGTGTTAATGACCACAGTAAGGGGGTTGAAACGTTGTTGGGATAATAAACCTACTGAAAAACATGGTATTTCCGAGAATATTTCCATTCCTCATAATATTAACCATGAGGGTCTTGAAAAAACTATATATATATATATATATATATATATATATATATATATATATATATATATATATATATATATATATATATATATATATATATATATATATATTTATGTTTATATATATTTATATATATATATATATATATATATATATATATATATATATATATATATATATATATAATCATGATTATCGAATAGTATGATATGGATGTTCAATCGTATGAAGAATAAAATGGAAACAAGTTCAAAGATTATTTCACAAATTCTTCTTCTTCAGAATATCTCCAGGTTCATAACATACACATACATGCCTGCTTTCTCGAACATACTATATTTGTGAATCATCTAATGAAGTCCAGTTTATTCAATATATTCTTATCAACATCATGAATTATTATCATCATATTGTTGAATTCACACTTTCTACTTGAAATAAATCACTTGATAATGAATCATGAAAAATGCAGAATGATAAATTTGTTCATGAGTGATTTCAAATTACAAATCTTCTGCACTGAATTTTGAAAATAATCACAGGCTTCTCATATCTTGGAAAGACGTCAAAGGTCCTCACTAAATTATGAAAGTGAGACAGTCGGACGTCTTGTACGTGCATGCACTCACCACCGGCTTGGAAGATTAGAGGATTAGATAATATATTTCACAGTGGTGGATGTTCCCTGCCGTGTCAAGTTATCTGGTGATATTTTATTGTATATTCATTCCTAATATTCTATTATCGGTATTCTGTATCATGTAACTACAATTTTCATCGAATGAAACGGAATTTTTGAACAATCACACAGATGAATGTGAATTCAATGTCATTTGATTGACTCATAACTGTTCATTTTTCAATCAAGAGTAATTTCGCAAATATTTATTCTAGTTGTTTCAAAATTTGTTTCTGTCTTCTTCGTTAACAAAATAAATGTACTCATCTCACTTATTTTTTTATTTTGCTTTATAGTCAACTTTTGTTAAATAATCATAAGTTATGTTGCCCGCACATAAGAATTCGTTCTTATGCGGGCATCTTATTATTAATCAACCTAATTCGCACTAATGGCACTTCTTTTTTATTTCTCTCATTTCACCGTTGAAGTCGTATTGGATTCATTCCATCATCATCTCAATATTTTATTATATATTTGTAATGTAATTGTTAAATGAGAATAAAAAACATGTTGAAATTGAATTTGAAAAAATTGAAAATCGATTGATTTGAAAACAATAATATTCAGGACGTAATTCGACATCCACCTTCAGTACTGGATCAAAATTGGTACAAGAATATATCAATATTTTTTCGAAATGAATATCAGAAAATGAATTTGTGGAAATTGTGAATATCACCTCAATCATATACAAATATGATGGAAAGATTCTGATATGAAAAAAATGGTCTGAAAATTGTTCAATTTGTTCAAATGATTTGAGTAGAAGAGGAATAATTACTCATCAGATTCTATGTATGTTGAAACTCACAATATCAGCATTGAAGATTTGAATTATCATTATCGCAATTATTGTCAAGTTGATTTTATAATCAGTTAGTTTATCATAGCGTCGCTTATCAACACGTCATTCACATGATACATGATTGTTCACATAATCATCGAGTTTACATTACATCGGTGGTGAGCAAATGTATACACAAATTTTTCAAGGCGAAGGTCAAAAGTATTATGAAATATTCCGAAATATTATGTTCAAAAAAAAAAAAGAATACATCAACGTCTTGTCAGCCTAAAAAAAGCATTTCAATTGACAAGGATACTAGTTACAAGTAAGGTAACTGTCAGTTGAATCTTAGTTTTGCATTAATAAAACGAGAAAACAAGAAGGATTGGAAAAATGGAACTTCTTTCGTAAAATCGGTGTCCACTTTATGATTATGCAATCTATGTTTGTGAGCATATATATTTGTGGAGCCGCATGAGTTTATTTTGATATGAGAGACCCATTCAGTGAGTGTCCGACTGTTTTCATTTTTATTCATAATATAATATTGATAACAGAAAAATAAAATGAATGTGAATATCGAAATGGAACAAGATGATGATATCAATGTGATGATGATATGCCATGAAAAACATAATTTATGATTTCTTCATAAGGAAAACATCAACGTATGAGCTCATCTGGAATATTGTGAAATATCGTACCACACTTTTCTCGATTTTTTTTTCCAATTTAAATTCCTGAGTCTGCTCCAATTTTTTCATTTTTCTCATATTGGGTTTTACCGACGCACTATAACGATGACTAGCATTATCTTAGTCATTGTTGAACATCAGATCTATTGGCGTCGGATAGATGATTAATGAGATGATGGGATGATGAGATAGAGTTTGTATTTGAGGTATGGAAAGGATAGTGAGAAGGAAGCGGTCGTGGCCTATATTGTGGGAATCATCCCGGCAGTAGCCTAGACTACAGAGGGAAACCACGAAAAACCCCTGTAAAGATGGACGGTGGCGGGGATCGAATCGGGTCCGATATGTCCCTTCACCTCTCGGGTCACACGAAGCAAGTGCGCTAACCACGCAGCTACTGTGCCGGTTCTGTTCAAATTATCGTGTTTTAGTATCAGTAGAGTAGTACTTTGCTAGAGAAGTTGTGAAGAAAATTTTCTTAACTCAATTCGAAAACTCAGAAATTTTGAAGCATTTTTTATTTCGAAACCACAAAATATCTTTTCAATCAAATTTTATGATCGATATTCATTTGATGTCGGATAACAACAAAAAATCTGAAGATACTGAACTTTTCGATTCATTCCGAATACATCTGGACCCAATATATATATATATATATATATATATATATATATATATATATATATATATATATATATATATATATATATATATATATATATAAATATATATATATATATATATATATATATATATATATATATATATATATATATATATATATATTTCTAATAACATCGGAACTTGATACAAAATCATTGTTTCTCGATCAAGGCTATGGATGAAGGATAGGATCGTTTGAACCGGGCACCACAAGAGCGATCTATCAACACCCTATTTTGATTATTGAAAAATAATGAACCATCTTAATATTATATCTGAAAAATACAGGAATATCTGAATATTAAAAAAGTTCACTCATGTTCCACATATCTTGTGTATGAATATATATATTAAATATATATTAAATATATATATATATATATATATATATATATATATATATATATTCATATATATATATTCATATATATATATATATATATATATATATATATATATATATATATATATATATATATATATATATATATATATATATATATATATATATATATATATATATATATATAATTGATTTGAAAAAATACTTCGTTCCAAGTCGAGTTCAAACAAGTTCAAGTTGAGTCAAGTTGAACAATCAACATTTTAGTGGTTCTTATTTGATGTAAGTTATCCCATGCAGTCCATGTCATGCGTTTTAATAGTATGTTATACATTCAAACTCACATAAAAATGCTGCAAGTTTTTTTTCCAAACTTGAACAAGAAAGATTAAAAGAAGACGAATGCATGCAACTAAACCTATTTCATAAATCAGTCCGAGGTGAGAAATGGATCTTATTACACCAGAGTAATCAATTCATGCATAAAAGCCCTCCTAGCTAGATCATTATAAATTCAAGATTCGTTTCCTGTGAAATAATTTTTGGATGATATTTCATCCGATTTTTTTCCTATAATTTCTGTTTCATGGGCTATTATTTGGTTATAACCCCTATTTTGAGGCTCCAATATAATTTCAAGTGAATTATTGATAAGAATGTTGTGAAATTAAAATTATGAATCTCTCGCAACATTCATTACCTTGTATCAATCACTCATCAAAAATATGCACTCAAATATATCCAAAATGATGTGATATAACGTTCAATTATTACTCTACGTAAGACAGTTGAATCCACAAATAATAATTCCGATAAATGAATTCGATGGAAAAAATCGAACAGAAACAAGTTACAGGAACATGACCAACGATTAATCAAACATCAATCAAAGTTTATATCCCTGATTATTGCCGGCATAGCCCTGCCCAGATGTGCATATATATTGTCAGAAGCAACCATTTTCAGTGAAAAACTAGTTCACCCTTATACTATACAGTATTTGACAACCTGTTGATCTGGAATGAACCTTGCCCAGTTTATACATTTTGTCTACAATTGAATACGTAATTGAAAATTATCATAATGGTCTCGAACAGTGAAACAATCCACGATCACAACACACGTAATAAAACGAACATAAGATTGGAACGCTTCAGAAATAATATATACCCAAAAGATCCTGTTCAAATGGATTCCAAATTTTCAAATGCACTTCCGCTATTCTTAAAAAAGAAAAAAGGAAAAAAGAGATGACTTCAGAAAATGCCTCGAGACATACTCAATAGACAAGTGTTTTTACTCGTATGGAGATTATTTTCTGTAATCATGTGTATGTATTTTTCTCATGACAGATTATCATTTCGAATGTTTTTCAACTGTTTTTTCCAATTTTATTTTAAATGCTATTTTCGAAGTATACATTGAAGTATAACTGTATGTGATAACTTATCATGAATGTCTGTATATCCTTGGGATCTTCGTGACAATGAAAAGAATTATTATTGTATTATAATATTATAACTAGTTCACATTTATACCACAGTATTTGACAACCTGTTGATCTGATATGAACTATTGCAACCGATCTCAGTAGTATGCAAAGAAGTATTTCATCCAATTCTACATGTCAAACAGATGATGCGATGAGGACCTCCTAAGCAGTGCTCAATCTGATGAGAGATAATTGTTGGTCACCCGTTTAATTGAGTCAGTCAAAACTATTCTGTGGGTATGAATTATAGAGTCAAGTAAAATTCCGTGGGTTCGGTATAATTATATGGGTTTTCATACCCACAAATAACCTAGATGTTGGTGAAGTCATTTTGTTACTATACAAAAATAATAATCATATATCTTTCCGGCGCAATATAACCTAGTCGTTGACGCGCCGTAAAACAACAATATTCATTCATTCATATATCTTTGTTGTCATTTAATCAAACCGCCACATGATGAAGTAAAATGCTATAGGGTCATCGGATAGGATATAGGGACATAATCTGATGATAGGGGGCAGTTTAACGCATTCATTTATTTGGTCGTACCATATTTGTGTAGCCCTGAGGCCTCATTTCTGTACGCCATCAAAGATCACATATATCTTACCCGCTGTATTTCTAATTCCATAATTATGAATATGAAGCCAAGTGAAAATTATTTAATTGTATTCTATGATTGATGGTTTGTTTTCTTCATAAACATCGAAACTTGATATGAAATCTTTGTTCTCCAATTGAGGCTAGAGATAAGAGGTAGAATCGTTTGGATGGAATATCTCAAGGGCCATGTTAAATCAACACCCAGAAGAATAAACAATGATAATATCAATCATTCCACAAATAATAATGACAAGGTCATTCTCAGGAATGATGAACAATAAAATGTGTTTTTTTATATTTGATTCTAACGACGCACTAACTGATAAGTACTATTTGATCTTATTTTTTTTTTTAAATAACATCGGAACTTACAAAATCATTGTTCCCCAATTAAGGCTATGAATGAATTCATGGATGGATTTATTGGCATCGGTGAATGATATATGAGATGATGGAATTATGAGATGAAATTGTGTTCAGTTATGTTGTTCTGGATTGTGGGGAGGATTCGGTCGTGGTCTTTTGTTGAAGAACCATCCCAGTATCAACATGAGAGACTAAGGAAAACCACAGTAAACCCCTGTGAGGATGGTCGACCATGGTGGGAATCGCACCCCAGTCCTCTGAATGATGATCCAGTAGGCTGGTCACTCGTCTAACCGTCCCATTTTTTTGCATTGAGAAGAATTGAGAAAAATATGCCATCTTCCTATGAGCTTGATCTTCTTTCCTTTTCTTCCCTCTATTTTTTTTCATTTTTCATTTCTTTTTATTGGTCACATATACACTGATACAGAAATGAGAACACAATGACAGCAAAAAAACATCCACAAAGCATTTCAAGAGAAGGCTTAACTGCTGGTTAAAATAGTGAATTATAAGTACAATTCAAATTCGGACGTATTTCTCAAATATTAAAAGTAATAAAGTAGTTGAAGTAAAAAGAAAAAAGAAGACATTGAGTGATTTGTTACATTCTACTGACGAAGTGTGAGGTTTCTCTGATTACTATTATTTCAAACAAACAAGTTACATCAAGTAACGAAAAAAGTAGACAGTTGTACAAGATTGTAAGAAAAAAATGATTACATAGAAACCAGTACACTTTGATTAGAGAAGTATTTGGGCTAAAAGACACATGATACAGAATATTTTTTCAATTAATGAGTCATAATAATATTTATAGTATAAACAGAACATAATTATCAATCCAAAATTGATGAATTGGGTATTGACACCCTTCTAATTACAACAATTTGAAGTGCGAGGCACAACAACATTCATTAATTTCTAATATGATGAAAGTATGAATTATATATTTGTATTTTCGATAGTATATCTATATTTCATCATCATATATGGAATTGAATATAAAACTGTACCAAATATTGCATACCACAACGTGAAATTCAATTTCCTATCATACCCATGGATTGTGAAGGAAAAAAAAGTGAAATAAGTAGAATAAGTGATCACAAAGCGCAATAATTGTGTCAATAAAATCCTGATGCAGATAAATTGTTTTCTCCCTCGACTTTATCGTGAAATGTAGTTACGTTGCTCTATTATATTCGCATACTCTGATGCATCTGATAGGTGATTCTGTGACAAATCAGTCCATGCATCTATTGATGTCAATTCGATATCGGGAGATTTAGATTGAGATTTCAACTATTCTCGTTTATGAACGAAGAATGAGAATTGAGTTGATTTACGTGCGTATTTTTTGAAATTAGTCTGACAAATATCAATTATCATCAGCAAAAATGACGATTGGAGCTGAAGAAATGTATACCAATATGTCAAAATATAAATCAACATCAATCAAGAGCCGTATATTACAAAACGTTTACATAATTAAGTGTACATAACGTACACTCAAGTGACGCTATATATATATATATATATATATATATATATATATATATATATATATATATATATATATATATATATATATATATATATATATATATTTATATATATATATATATATATATATATATATATATATATATATACATATATATATATTTTATGAATAACATCGAAATCTGATGCAGAATCATTGTTCATCAATTATGACTATTGAATGAATCAAATAAATCAAATGGTTACCAATTGAATGAATTTGAAAATGAAATTCGAATTTTCCCATCATTCTCAGTTTTTCCATCGTCATGATTTTTCAGTTAACAATTTCCTCGATGCCCCACACAAATATTTTGGTAGGATACTCGATACTATTTCATAAAATTCAGTAATATAATGTTATAAGATAAACTCCACGGTGTGAAAATAGGGAATTTAAAACAAGAATATTCGAAGAGACTTTTCATTTGTCATATCAATAGTTGATGAACTCTTACATACAATACTAATTTCGGTGATAATCATGCCTCAATGTCGTGTAATACTGCATGCTAGCCAAAGTGTAACGACAAATAAAATACCATGCAGAAAAATAACAATATTTTGCAGACAAATACTTATATTTCTAATAGCCCTAAATTTAATCACACTTATTTGTATATAACAATGATAACAGACAAAAAAACATCTACAGACTACTCGGTAACATTTCATCTCACGAAAAACTAAATTAATAACGATGCAGTAACCAATTATCGAAATTCATTTCAGAGAAAAGTAAATTACACGTTAGATTTATAACCGGTGTATTGCTAAAGTTAAATTAACACCGAATTTTTTACTGTCTCACTATATTATTTCACTTCTCGTGTTCATGGTATATCTAAGTTTATTTTCAAGAAGAGTATTGTGTTTGTTGCATTCTAAGTAGGAGTTGGCGTGTTTAGGTCTCAGCCAAAACGTATATAGGAAAGAGTAAAGAGGAAGAGCCGTGCATATCATGATGTTCAGGAGTTGGATATTTGTGTTATGAAAAAGTTGACCCGCTCAAGTTGAGTTCACCTGTTACACACACAGCTATGTGGTCGAGACACGGTGGACGTGGCGGGGTGACGGGGTGAAGGAAGGTCGTACTCGACCAAACAACTACAAACAACAATACAAATACTATTATCTTATGTACATACAACGAAGAACAGTATTGTATCATATTGAATACAAAAATCTAAAACAAAGTTTCTAAAACTACCCATGCATACAAAACCCGCGATAAAAATAATCTTGTAACTTCAAGTCCTCACACTGCCCTTTATGAGTCGGGAGTTGACCATAATGCTGTGAAAATTTGTAATTCTCTTCCTGAAGAATTATCATGTATAGAATCTTTCAATCTTTTTAAAATTAATGTGAATCGTTATCTGTTGGATGAGGAGTTTTATAATATTGATGAACTATTATTGAAGGTCTGAACATTTGTATTTTCCTGACGAAACATAGCTTGTAAAGAGGATTCTGTGAATGAACTATCATCATTATTATTATCAATATCATTAATCGAAAAAAAAATATTATAGTAGAAATTATGATTTTTGTGTTGAATATTTGAATGATCAATATAAGAGCCGGTTTTATTTATAATAATGTGTATTTAGCAATTTTGTTATATTTTATACATGCTACATACATAAAAAGCATATTCAACATGAAAATACAATCAACAATATAACAATGATGATAACAATGATGATAATATAATAAGAATTATAGCATAGACATATCTGATGAAAATAATGAACACATATTTTTATCTATATGGTCCCAAAAACGCACACTTTCACTTGAATCTGGAACCAATTGTTAGTTTGGTGATTGTTTCAGGAATGTTTCAGGAAATTCTTAGGCCTCCAGAAAGAAATGATTTGTCGATAAATGATGATGATGCCTTCTCAATATATATGTTATCACAATTTCTTGTACCATGAGTATGTGTCTCTTTACACAATTTCAACTTTGTTCTTGAAATAATTTCACTAATCTTGGTTGGTAGAAAACTAATCCGCTAACAATTAGTTGAGTCACTAAAATACCATATATAACCAAAGGGTGATAAAAACGTAATCCGCCAACTATTTCTTCGATCCACTGACTATCAATTTGTTAAATTGGACCCGAATAAAATGCTAATGCAGATTTTATTACACATACTAAGTTTACTCTTTTATTTCCATAACATAAATCATTGAGATCATCAAGATCTTCAAGATTCATTAAGATGAAATTGATTTCTATTTTCTATTCAAACTCCTCATTATAGAAATCAGACATATAATAGCAAACTGATGAACTTTGAAAAAAACGAACTACTTTTTCCTCAGTGTAAAATACGCTAGTTTAATCATCGCCCATATCCCAATAGAAGTTCTATACTCTACGCCCACTTGCTAAGACTAGTTCAACGATGCATAGAAGGATTCTTTTAATTAAATTCTACCATAAACCTTCGAATATTCAACCATTGTTCATGATTGTCAGATTGAAATATAGTTATATCTCATTCTATAGTAGGTGGGGCACAGCTGTACAAATCAGACAGTAACAACCCAATTTAAATACCATAAAACTGTGTTATATTCATATACGCGTAAGAAGGTTTCAAACGACCGTCTTCTCCATCTCATACCACCAGTGCATGGTTGTTTCAATCCTGCGTCTTTTGTAGATACGGTGAAAGAGGAAGAATGGATAATTTCTATCCAACCGGCAGATTGGAAACCATAAAAATGTTCCGAGCCGACTGAAGAGCTCGATTTTACGGGTAGCTCATTTCAAAAACAACGTTTCAAAAACGGTATGTGGGTAGTTTGTTGTCTTGCACAACTTATGTATCTCGCCAAAAGCGATATATTATATATTATGCCAGATCAACAATACTCCAAATTGAGTTGTCGCTCTGTTTTTTACGACTGAATTTATTTGAGAGTCTTCTTATTTGTCTGTTCGCTTGTTTGCTTTACGATGGTGAATTCGTAACACTCGAATGATGATATAGTAACATCCAGTGGGTATGTATACGTAATAATGAATCTAGGAAACATTTCATGGTTTAACATAATGCTAATCTTACCGACAATAGTCTTAGTTTGTTCTTGAAACTTAATTGAACTACAAAATAGTGAACTATGTCAGTACATCCAACTTGGTCGATACTGGAAAAATACTTTATTCATTTGGAAATTATTCAATGAATTGATCATCCTTTAGGATAAAATGACCACGAATAATATATGAACATTTTTTTTCATATATATATATATCGGGTTTTAACGCCGCACTGTAATGATGACTGAGATCTATTGGCGTGGACATTTATTCATAGCCATAGTTGTACCTACCTATTTGTTAAATGAATGGTGCAACATCAACCTTATAAGAGATGGTTGAGACTAATCACATACACAAATATATATTCAATATCACAAACTAAAACATGAAGCTATAATTATTTCAGACTTTTCCAAAATGTTTATCCCATACTCGAATCGATCTTAAGTTCTTTGAGAAGATAAGTGGAACTTTTTTTCATAAATTAGGCTTCACAAAGTAGGTTTATGTAGGCCTAAACTTCCGGTAGCGTACCGAAAAAAAACCTCATTGTTTCTTCTCTATACCGATCTAACACTCAGGTTTCAATGGTTGAGAACAGTTTATCCTCAAATATGGCTAATAATCACCTGAAATTCACTTACTGTATCTACGTGAATCAGGTTTTCACAGACAGGAATCTTGCTCCCTCAATCTGAGCCATGATTGGTAATCACGACTCAAAGAACTCCTCTCTATTATTGCCTATTATTATCTCGGATAATAATGCTCAATAAGAGTTTGGACCCAGCTCAACGATTAATTCCTGAGACCGTTGTTTTAAATTGCCGACTTGAACTATTCGTTTATAAATGCGTATAGATCAGGTTCAGTGTGGTATAGTTGAGGTCACATAAGGTAGTCAACCAAGCTACATTAAAATGAATCCTGAAGAAGAAAAATTGATATTATTTCATTTGTACTTAAACTGGGATTCAAAGTACATACGCACTCTGCGCATTGTCCGTGTGAGGTCATCGGTTAAATGTGCATGGATTTTATTCGTATCAAAATTTTAATTTCTGATTCAAACCCTTTATGTGACAGCAACTATATATTGGACGCGGAAGCTGAATCCATTCAGGAATGTCCACAATGAACCAGGTATAATTATATCGAAGAAGATGGTAATAGAAAATGATATGCAGAAAAAAATGATATGATATCTCTTCCTCTTTTGATTTAAATATAAGAGCCGAGGGTGTAATTAGCGGTTTGATTAATCATTTAGAAATAGTGTTAATATTATATAGCTATATAAATACCCATTGGGATAGTCAATTTAATAGAACACTACATCATGGTATGAAATGTATCACAGAAGTTGGTGTGTATTGTTGGAGTCTAAATTAATTTTATAATTATATTCATTCATTCATTTATATTGGGTTAACGACGCACCGTACTGAATACTACGATATATTGGCGTCGGTGGATGATATATGAGATGGGATGATGAGACAAAAGCTGATTTCATTAGGTGTATTTGCATAGTGAGAAGAAGTCGGTCGTGGCCGTTAAGGAGTCATCGAAGTATTGACCTGAACAGCACAGGAAAACCACAAAACAGTTTCAGGATGGTTGACCATGGCGGGAATTGAACCTCGGTCTCCTGAATGATGAATCTGTGGGCCAGTGACTCATCCACCCGTCTATAGTATGAGAGATATGAATATTTTTCATACATCTTATGTACAGAAATCATCAGGATGAAATAATTATATATCTCACCTACTTTTCATACTTTTTATACTTTTATACTTTTTATAATTTTATACTTCTATGCTGGGCTTCCATACCTGAGTTATTTGGACTGCGAATTTGCTGAGCATTTTTTTCAAGTCACCCATGATGATAAAACGACCAATCAGTGACGACAGTTACGCTATTTCTGATTGTTGAGCTCGCCTCAATTCCACCGCCTTGCGAAAACGAAACGCAAATCACGTTCATAGAAGGCAAGCATATTACACCTTTTATATTCGCATCTTTCACATGAACCATGTTCATTTTGAAAATAATTTTCGATGTCATATTATTGAATAACATATTTGTCGGTTCTGGTGAGCAATACGTTTGCATATAAAATGTGAATATAAATATAATTATTGAATTTATTACAAGCTCTACTGTTCCGATACCACCCTGTAAATTTTGTTTTATTGTTCTCATTGTCTGATTCGCGATAATTAATCACTGTTATATTCAGATAGAAGTTATGATATCACAATGGTGATATCTTGATTCAATTTTGATTGACTTCTGTTTCTCATTCACACCCCTAATTTTCTCAAATCACCAACACAAATTTAATATATTATTATTCACGTTTGCTACTTTGATACCCTGGGGCTATAATTCCAGAGTCTTAAATAATAATATACACGTCTATAAATCATTTTTTTTTTCATTTTAAAATATATATTTTTTCTACTCGACTTGAGAGAAGTGAAAATGTGCGACTTATTAATATTTTGCCACGCTGAAGCTACTAAGATATATAGGGACTACTTTTTATCCTATTTTTTTTCTGTAGAGATGAGTATACGCGTAATTTCATTAGAAATAAATGGGCAGACCGGTACGGCTTGCTATTAATACGGGTTATCGAATACGGGAGCGTGTTTTTATGTTTTATACGGGTGAAATGAAGTAGTCATTTAATTGTAAATATTCGTATAACTTTATACAATATGCAGAAGTTGAAATGGGTATAATTTCAGGTGATTTATTCAGTTTTGTGTGTGATTTATCATGGAATTAAAACGCCTCATGTTATATAATGAAATGGACATCATATGATATCTTTTCCTGGTAATATTTATAATTTATCTGAAATTGTTTTTTCGTTCAATAGTGATATGACTCCGCACAAAAATCCTGAATGCGTGAATGTTTCGTATACAGTTATATTATATGGTTCATATTATTCATTCCAACACACAGAAATCCAAACCAACCAAATCAATATTGTATGATTTCTACGCAGCCAGTGAATGAATATATCTTTCGGGTGAATCAATTCATTTGATAAAATAAACCACTCAACCGGTTCAGGAGAAGTGATTATTCATTTCATCAACATTTTTAGAATATTCAGAGTGATTTTTCTGGATTTTCAATTTTGGAAAAGGGCATTTCGTGTACCGGAAAAATGATCAGAAACACTTGATGTGTGGAGCATTTACATGCACATAATTGGATGAGTGGAGAAAAGACTCAATTTCACCGTATTCGAAAAAATCGGACATGTTTTGAATTTTGTTGTTATATTTTGTTATTCATACTCCACATGGTAAACCAAAAGCACACATTCTTTGGAAACTTGACGTATACAATCCATCATTCAACTCAATACTGTAAAGCTTCGAGACGCAATCGGTCACACCACTTTTGAGAAATCATTTCGAAATCTGTAAGAACTTCATGGAAACCTCATTTCATCTTATCTCTGATCTCATGATCACCTCTTGACATCTTGATCTTGAGAAGTATATTTTCGTTCTCAGATGGTAAATTTCAATCGAAAAGTATATCAATGGGCCTATGCATGCAAGAGAGAATTCAAGAATGAATTGTGAAATATTTAATTATTACTCATTTATTTATTGATCATCATTATTTTCAATAGGCGATATGAATATAAATTGAGCACAGTCTGTTTTCAATCATGAACATAAATATTGATTATACACAATAAGTTGGTGAACACAGAAAAATGACACAAAAAAAGTAATTATTCCACATGTACATAGTAACTGAGTGCGGCCATAAATTAATTGATGAGGTTTAAAAAAAACAATGGTGAAAAAAAAACTCACATAAGCCGGGGTTTGTGTGTTAGAAAGGAGTTTCAGTGAAAATACATGGATCATCACAAGTTAGGGTAAAAGTATCTGATATTTGATGTCACAAACATATGAATAATATAGATCAGAGCTTTCCAACCAGATAGCTAGCTCAAAGGGCCATTTTACAATACAATTTTACAAATAATTTTACAATACAATTTCAAAATACATGAATCATGACAAGCTCGGGTAAAAGTACTCAATGTCACAAACATATGAATAATATATAGAGATGATACATCAGTTTTGAAGCTCAACTGGGAAAAATTGAGAGTAACATTTTGAGAAACAATAATAATACCAATTTTATGAGAAACGATACATTGTATGAAATAATTATGATTTCGAGTGAATCGTATACAGCTGGTCCGCTTGCAAGTGCAATGAGGTTAATGATACTTCAAATCATAACACTGAGATTCGGTATCACCAAGTGCAGTTAGACTTTATCTGACAGATTAAACTTGTTATCACCATGGTTACCTGTGCTATTTGTTTTCACCAACTCTCAGATAAGTACTAACTGGCCTTGGTAATACTGGACCTGGTACTAATCATTTTCTATCATTTTAATGATTGTCCGAGTTGTTATTGTGTCAGCTCGAAAGGTTCCTAACCATATCTCACATTGGACATGAAACTACATTCAAAAGACAAAACCTAATATATTATTAATAACAATTATCATCATCGGACTCATTGATTCTTGTTCAATTCAGTAGGTCACATGAAAACACAAATAACAATTGACAGAAGAGTTCAACAATGAGACAATTATACAACAAACATTAAACGGCGAGGTTCGGATACATGATCACCTGCTCTTCCACCTAACCTTATATCTGGAACGTGAATGAGAATTGAAATGAAATAAACTTCAATTTCACAAATGAGGAATTAAATAGTACAGAGAGAGTTCACAGATTGGAACTGAATTAAACATGATTTTTTGAATTAGGCCCATCCTTGAATTTTGCTTCACCTAAAGATGTTTTCTTTATAATGATTTAAATAAACCTGAGGAGGTCACTGACCGATATCATTGGTAGTTTGTCCCATCTTCTGGGCCATTAATTGGGAATGAGGGTGAAGATTTGAAAGTGAATGAACTACATTTTTGATAAACTGACTATATAATATTATGTTCAAATATGATAACCTCTCCTGACATGTGCAGCAATTACTTCAACCACCAACAAAATGGCATGTGTGAACTGGCGTTTCATATTAATAATCCTACCTGGACAATGTCCAAGTTTATACAGCAAAGTTCAAAGCAAGTTTGTAAAAAAAGAATACGAACTATTGTCGTAAATTATTACGCAATTTAAGAACATAAACTTATAATGCATTTTCGACGGAACATTTCGAGACTGGATGCAGTTATACATAAAATTTATATCCCATCCGAAAAACAGTATGTGTTTTTTCTTCATCATCAAAAACATTGTTTATTATTCATATTAAAAAAACCTGTTGTATTGCCGTTTTGATCGTTATCTACCGAAAATTCTTTAACTTAGCATTTACAAGTTCAAAAACTCTGGAAGTAGACGAGTATTTTTCGCATACTTTGTATCTCATTATATATTTTCTCAGAGAATATTTTTTGGCTTTGAGTTTCAACAATTGAAGTCAGTAATCAAACAAAAAACCAATCATTTCCATCAGATGAAAAAATAAATGCAATCCTCATAAGTTTTTTCATAGGAAAGCGCATCCAATGAATGAATGCCAATTGATCAAATATTTTGAGTTATAATAAGCGTGATTGATGATAAAAATCAATCAACAACGCATTTTCATTATTGAACAATCAGTGTTTGATCATCAATTCATCATTAATCATCATTATCATCAATATTATCATCAATAATTTCATCAATCCTGTTCCTTAATTTTCAATATTATTGTTTACATCAATGTATTATAACATGGAATAATTGTTATACCGATTTTTTTTCTGTTTCACAATTTCTGCTCTTGTAAAATCATCGTTTCATTTCCTTTCTTTTCTCGAACTTACCCTTTAAGACAGAAACAGTGAAGTACTACTTCCAATTGCTATGCAAAGTTATATTTTTGTGTGTATTTATTAATTTTGTATTTCAATGCCAGTAGGAAGGAGACACGATATGTCTGAACATAATATGTTATCTTACCCCTACAATCAAGCCAGCATTTTTGGCTTTTACTATTCTATGATGAGTGTTTTTGTGATGATGTATTTAATGTGTGACCAATAAAAAAAAATAGAGAATCGTAATTGATCATTGTTCAAACTGAGGTTGTTACATCAGGTACACGAATTCATGTATTTGAATATTTCAACTCCCAATAAACATATGGTTGTAGTATAATTAAGAACATTCCAGTTAACTTGCTTGTTATTACATTAATGAGAGGCGTTTCAAAGTCCTGCATCTCATTCCAATCAGTGTAAACAGAAGAAGAGAAAAACGGGAGAGCCGAAATTTCCCCCGATTACCAAAATTTCCAAGCATTTAATTTTGGGCACCTGAATAGCGTATACCAGAATAAATTCGACTCGGTGATGTGACATATGTTTGGTCATCCAATCTTATACAAGAACCCCAGCCACATTTTACAACCATCCATTGAACAGCTGTATAGTCAAAAATTCATTTTACACTACCGAGTCGTTTTTATTCCGCGGTGTAATAGAATGTTATTACTTCCCGAAAAGTTGACTTCCCAGTGAAGGCATTATGTGATACGACTACTACCCCGGTAAAACGTTTATGAAATGATTTTACTTCCCCTATAATGTTATTACTCACTTCACAAGCTAGGAAAAACGGTGGGAGTAAAACTATTATGCCTATAGTGATATTACTCCCCCAGATTAACACACTATAGTGTAATATAAGGTATGCAGTTATTAGGTTCACCTGATGATTATGAGTAGATATAGGGTGTTTCATAGATCCACAAATATATTTCAAATAGGAGAATATCCAAATTATACATAGCTATAATACTATTACTCTCTACCAAAAATAGTTTATTAGATGAGTGTTGCGAACGAAGTCTCCTTCCCATTCTTATAGGGTTTTGTCTGTGTGTGTCTTTTTTTTTTTTGTAAGCACTCCACATGTCGCAGAGTTTGACTGATCAACATGAAACTGTTTTTGTGAACGCAAACTTATCCAACCTCAAACTGTATAGTTTTTCAAATGGATCGGTTGAACCGATTTTGGGAAATTTGATCTCAAACTTTCTAAAAACTTCATAAGATTTGGCTGGGCGGAAAATGTTGAAAAATAAAATCTCTCCAAATGAGATGAAATTCTCTCTGGATGTGTATACATGAATGATACACATTATCACCATTTTGTATGCAATTCTAATCAGCCGTTTTGAAGAAAAAAAATTGAAATAACTGGTTTTATTCATCAAATATATCATAAAAGTAATGACAGAATTAGGTTGCAGATATTCACTGCTTTCTAGATTCAATAGTTGACCAACAATGAAGTATTTTTTAATGCGTCAAGGTGTGTAGGATACCATAGTCGATAATGTAGCAAGGGTTGAACTACTTTAACGACGTATGTACCTCAACAGATATCAAGGTGTGTAG